>JAOTRH010285161.1:0-38807 GCA_034768845.1 Heliamphora exappendiculata | reverse complement strand
ATCTCTATGCCATCGTACCGTTTTGCACCGGCTAAGTTACAAGAACTCAAGGTGCAGTTGCAGGAGTTGCTAGATAAAGGATTTGTACAGCCGAGTACGTCGCCGTGGGGAGCTCCAGCGCTCTTTGCAAAGAAGAAGGATGGTTCATTGCGATTGTGTATAGACTGCAGGAAGTTGAACCAGGTGACGGTGAAGAACAAGTATCCGATGCCGAGAATCGATGACTTATTTGATCAGTTGAGGGGGTCGCGCTACTTTTCAAAGATTGACTTGAGGTCAGGGTATCATCAGCTGAGGATCAGGGACGAAGACATAGCGAAGACCGCCTTTCGAACTCGCTATGGTCACTACGAATTTCTGGTTATGCCGTTTGGTTTGACGAACTCCCGTGCTACTTTTATGGGTCTGATGAATCGTATCTTCCATTCTTATCTGGACAGTTTTGTCGTTGTGTTCGTGGATGACATTCTCGTTTATTCACCCATGAGGGAGGTGCATGAGGAGCATCTACATGTTGTTTTGCAGCTTCTGAGAGAACATCGCTTTTATGCGAAGTTCGAGAAGTGCGAGTTTTGAATGATAGAGATGAGATTCCTTGGACACGTGGTGTCAAAGGATGGGGTATCAGTGGACTCGTCTAAGAGTAATACCGTGACGGATTGGCAGCGACCGAAGAATGTTGTTGAGATTCGTAATTTTATGGGATTAACGATTTATTACCGGCAGTTTGTGTAAGACTTCTCTAGGCTTGCAGCACCGATGATGTGTTTGACGCAGAAGGGAGTCACGTTTGTATGGAGCGAGTCTTGTGAGTCAGCTTTCCAGGAGCTGAAGAGGAGACTAACCAGTGCACCAGTTCTGATTATTCCAGAGCGAGGTTTGGGTTACACAGTGTATTGCGACGCTTCACATGAGCGTTTGGGTTGCGTGCTGATGCAGGAGGGCAAGGTTGTACCTTATGGATCCTGATAGTTAAAGACACGTGAGAGGAACTACCCAACACAAGATTTGGAGTTGGCAGTCGTGGTCTTTTCTTTGAAGACATGGCGTCACTATCTCTATGGAGAGCGTTTTGTGGTCTTCTCTGATCATAAGAGCCTAAAGTACTTGTTTTCACAGAAGGACTTGAATCTTCACCAGCGAAGATGGATGGAGCTATTGGAGGACTACGACTTTGATTTGCAGTACCATCCAGTGAAGGCAAATGTCATAGCTGATGCGCTCAGTAGGAGATCTCATGGCTCGTTAGCTTCTGTGGCTATACGGGAATGGGACATGCTCAGAGTTATCGGGGAGTTTGATTTGTGTCTTGAGGAGACAACGGGAAGTGTGATCTTATGTTCAGTTGCTTCACGGCCTACATTGATTGCACGCGTGTTAGAAGCTCAGAGGACCGATCCAGAGGCTCAGATGATACGGGATTGCATTGCCAGTGGGACAGATACAGCAGGATGGGTGATGAGTTTAGATAAGAGTCTGAGGTTGTTAGGGTGATTGTTTGTACCGGAGTCGTGCCGTGCTGAGGTGCTACATGAGTTTCATCACTCACGTCTTGCATTGCATCCGGGAGGCACGAAAATGTATCACGATCTATGCCGACAGTTCTGGTGGACGGGAATAAAGAGAGATGTGATCCGATTCGTTTCTCATTACTTTACTTGTTAGTAAGTGAAGGTGGAACACCAGAGACCTGCAGGATTGTTGCAGCCGTTGCCTGTGTCTGAGTGGAAGTGAGAGAATGTCACTATAGATTTTGTATCAGGACTTCCACGCTCGTCGAGGGTACATGATGCTATTTGGGTTGTAGTGGATAGGCTGACGAAGTCAGTAAATTTTCTTCCCATTCGAGTGAGAGACTCAGTGGACAGATTGAGCAGATTGTACATTCAGGAGATAGTCTGACTACACGGAGTACCGGTGACTATTTTTTCTGATCGAGATCCGCGCTTTACAACGCTCTTTTGGCAGAGTCTCCAGGTGGCTTTGGGGACGAGCATGACTTTTAGTACAGTTTTTCATCCTCAGACCGGCAGTCAGTCTGAGAGGACCATTCAGATTTTGGAGGACATGCTGTGAGCCTATGTACTTGATTTTTGGGGTTCTTGGAAGGATTTTCTATCATTGGCAGAGTTTGCATACAACAACAGCTATTAGTCAAGTGTTGGGATGGCACCGTATGAGGCTCTATATGGTAGACTGTGTAGATCGCCTGTTTGTTGGACAGAGGTGGGAGAGATTGCTATTTTTAACGGGAAACGACCGAGGTGATTACAGTGATTTGTCAGCGTCTGGTGATAGCACAGAGCCGTCAGAAGAGTTATACTGATCGGAGGAGGAGATCGCTAGAGTTTTTTGTGGGAGACCATGTGTTTTTGAAGGTCACGCCGCGCAGAGGGTTAATGAGATTTGGTCGTAGCGGGAAGCTATCACCACATTTTATCAGACCGTTTGAAATCCTGGAAAGGATTGGGGTGGTAGCATATCGTCTGGCTCTGCCGCCTCAGTTAGCATCTGTGCACAACGTCTTTCACGTCTCTATGCTTCGGAGGTATGAACCAGATTCGTCTCATGTGTTAGATTGGGCTAAGTTGCGAGTTGATGAGGATGTGACGTATGAGGAGCGTCCCGTGAAGATTCTAGATACGAAGGAACAGGTGTTGCGCGGGAGAACGATTGCCTATGTCAAAGTTCAGTGGCTTCATCACGGAGTTGAAGAAGCGACTTGGGAGCTTGAGTCTAGGGTTCGTGAGCGATACCCAGAGTTGTTCACCTCGTGACCTGGTAGTGAATTTCGGGGGTGAAATTTCTGAAGGGGGGAGAGTTGTGAGACCCTGTACCATTTTATTTTCATATTTATGCATATTTGGTGTTTTGTACACGTGTTGGCATTTTTCCCTTAATATGCTTATATGAGTTATGATGCATGTTTTGGTTAATCGGAGTATACGGGGTTTGTCCCGAGGGTTGTGGGGAGTTACGGTGTGAATTTTAAAAATTTTAAAAAAAAAATATTTTGGAGGCCTATAAATATCTAGAGTTAGATATTTTCAAAAGATATTTTCAAAACTTAACTCTTAGGTTTCCTCCTTTTTCTCTCTGCCTTCTCTCTAACTTTTTGGGGGCCCGGAGCTCAATTTTCAATGATCTAACAGCAGATCCTTGCTTTTGGCATCGTGGTCTACGCATCCATCCGGACAGATTTTGATTCTGACGAGACTCGAATTTGCACTTGGATCGAGGCATCAGGTTTTTGACCCAACGAGGTAGGATCTCAGATTCTACTGCTGTATAAGGGTACCATGTGTAATCTTATACTGTTTCACCGTTTAAAAATGCATGAAATGTGATTTTATGTTTTGGATCTATTTTTTGATTTAAAACTATTTTTTGGCGTTCTCAGTGGATGGAAGTTTGTTTTGAGGGTTTTCTTTCGAAGCTGTGATGCGAGGCTTGGGAGTGTTAATGTTTGAGAGTGTTTGATGAGTGTTTGATGATTGTTTAGAGGTTGATTTGAGTTTTGGGAGCCAAAAACCCTTGAACCCGTAACCCAAAAACATTTTCTAGGTGAGTTCAGTCGACTGGACTTGGAGGGTCAGTCGACTGAAATTCTTTCTGCTTTGGTCCTCCTTTTCCAGTAACATTTTCAGTCGACTGGGGGCTTGGGCTACTCGACTGAACTTCTGTGTGAGTGTTTGGTGTTGGTTTTGATGGTTCGGATGGTTTGTATGGGGAAAGGATGGTTTGCAAAGGTGATTTTTTTAAAAAAACTTTGAGGAGAAACGTGTTTGTTGAAGGTTTGGAGCTAACTCTAGGGGTTGCGGCTCGCTTTCTAAAACGTTTACATGAAAATATGTTTTTACATCCTTTGGTTTGATCTCCATGGCTTCATGGATTGGATCTCTTACTTATACATGCATTGTATAGCTTCTTTTGGGGAAAACATTTTGGAAATGTTTTGTTTTGATCTCCTGTTGAGGGATGGATCTATGTACATGTATAATGTACCGATTTGAAAAATGTTTTGAGAAGATTATCTAGATGTACGGGGATGACGTGTATGTGGCACGAGTTGCCCTCGATGTAAGTCCGTAAACGTGCGCAGCGTAGGTTCTCAGGTCTTTCGGGGTAGTTCCCGTAAATTGAGACGGATGGGTGCTTAGCTCCCTCGGGGTCGTAACCCGTAAATTAAGCAGTTCATTATGGTGCTCCGTATAGAACCTGTGTATCTAGGCGATCCCACGATATCTGGGGGTTAGATACAGAACAGGAGTCTGTTGTTGTGATCTCTATCCCCTTGTGATGGAGTCGGTACATAGGATCTTATTCTTCTTTTATGCGATAATATATTTCGCGAGGGAACGATGTTTTGATTACTGTTTTTCCATAACTGTGGTTGGTTATTTTCAACATTTGCATCACATGGTTTTAAGGATGAAAATAAGGGGTTTTATGTTAATGAAACCATTTTGGGAGACTTCTGTGGTCTGATGGGAAAACTTGTGGGTTTTAGATGAAAAACCTGTTTTGATTTTGTGGTTGAGTTTGCTCCCACCATATGAATGCACATTCCTACTTTACAGCTTATTATCTGTTTTCTATTGGGCTTCGGCTCATGGGTGAAAATTTTCTGTAAAATATTTTTTAGGTGATGATGTAGATGAGGTATAGCTTGGTGGCGCTTGCGGAGGCGGAAGAATTTTACAATTTTTATTCTTTTTGGTATGCCTGTTCCTGAAGGTAGGTTTTGTACGCCATAAGGCGATATATATTGTATGCATGTTGAACCGTATGTCATTTCTTTACGAGAGATACACTCTTTTGGGTATTTCATTGGTTTCAACCTGCGGATTTTAATGTATGAAAACCTGTAATTTCATATGAAATGGATGTTTGGTGAATTTTCACGTGACCCCGGGTTTTGGGGCGTGATAGAACTTTTGGACAAGTTCGACGCAAAGCCTAATGAAGGTATTTTCTTTGGATATTTTGTATCTAGCAAAGCGCATAGAGTTTTCAACAAAAGGACCCTAGTTGTTGAAGAATCTATACATGCTATTTTTGACGAAGCTAACCTTAGTTTTTCAAAAATAATTTGTGAAAATAACTTAATAGACAAAAAAAAATTGTTGAAGAAATTTTCATCAAAAAAAAGAAAGAGCCAAATCAAGAGAAAACTTCAAATCCTCAAGAAAATGCATTCCAACAAGTTACTGAATCTTCAAATCCTAAAAATTTAGAATTGCCTAAAGAGTGAAGGTACGCTTATGGTGACCCAAAAGATCTTATCATTGGTGATCCATCTCAAGGTATCAAAACTTGATCCTCTCTACATAATATTTGTGATAATTTAGTATTTTTTTCCCAAACTGAATCAAAACATTTTGAGGAAGCCAAAAATGATGACTTTTGGACCTTGGCTATGCAGGAAGAGCTATATCAATTTGAAAGAAATAAGGTTTGGACTTTAGTCCCAAGACCTAAGGAACACTCCATCATCGGTAGAAAATGAAATTTTAGAAACAAAATGGATGAGAATGGAGTAGTTCTTAGGAACAAAACTCGATTGGTATCCCAATGTTACAATCAAGAAGAAGGCTTCAATTTTGATGAGACTTTTGCTCATATGGTTATGTTTGAAGCCATGAGGATGTTGCTTGCTTTTTCATGTTTTAAAATTTTCAAACTGTATCAAATGGATGTCAAGAGTGCCTTTTTAAATAATTTTATCTTGGAGGAAGTTTCTGTAAAACAACCTCTTGACTTTGAAAAGTTAGATTTTTCAAACCATGTTTATAAACTTACCAAGGCTCCCTATGGTTTAAAGCAAGCACCAAGAACATGGTATGAAAGGCTAAGCAAATTCTTGATTGAAAATGAATTTTGAAGAGAAAAAATAGATACCACTCTTTTCATCAAGTCTCAAGGAAATGACGTGCTAGTTGTACAAATTTATGTAGATATTATTTTTGGTGCAACTAACGAATCTATTTGTAAGAACTTTGCTAAGTATATGCAGGGAGAATTCGAGATGTGCATGATGGGTGAGCTCAACTATTTTCTTAGACTCCAAATCAAACAAATTCAAGAAGGAATCTACTTTAATCAAGCAAAGTATACAAGGGAGATAGTGAAGAGGTTTGACACGCTGAAGGCAAAACCTATGGGAACTCTAATGTCTCCTACAACAAAGCTTGACAAGGACGAAGATGATATAACAGTCGATGAAAAGTGTTATAGAGGTATAATTGGATCTCTCTTATATTTAATTGCTAGCCATCTGGATATCATGTTTACCATATGCATGCATGCTAGAATTCAATCTAATCCTAAAGAATCACATATGACCGCCGTTAAGCGCATCTTTAGATACCTTTTAGGTACACAAAACCTAGAATTATTCTATCTTGGAGGAATAGCCTTTAAGTTATTTGGTTATTCATATGCTAATTTTGTCAGTTGTAAAGTAGATAGGAAAAGTACAAGTGAAACTTGTCAATTCTTAGGACACTCACTAAACTCTTGGTTCAGCAAGAAACAGAACTCAATGGCCTTGTCTACAGCCGAGGCTGAGTACATTGCAGCTAGTAGCTATTGTGCACAAATTCTTTGGATGAAACAACAATCAGATGACTATAGTTTTTTCTTAGATCATATCCATATAAAATGTGATAACACTAGTGCAATAAATATATCCAAGAACCAAATACAACACTCTAGAACCAAACACATAGAGATTATACATCACTTTATAAGAGATCATGTGCAAAATGGTAATATCGAACTCGAATTTATAGGCACAGATCACCAATTAGCTGACATTTTCACTAAACCTTCAAATGAATAAAGAATATTCTATATAAAAAGAGAATTTGGATTGTTACGTATTCCTATTTCATGATTAATATGCCATACTAACCATGTATTTTTAATGCATTTAAATGCTTTTAATGTTCTTCATTGGTATGTGAAAAGTGTCGACACCACTTGCAAAAGTGTCGACGCATATGTGTGCTGAGTTGACCCAAAACTGTATACAAGTCGCACTGTAAGAAAAAGTGTCGACCCTTTTCTATATAGTGTCGACTCAAATTTGTATATTGACTCTCGGTAAATTTGTGTCGACCAATTCTTGAAATGTGTCGACTCAAACAGCCAAAAGTGACGACACCTTTTGAAAAAGTGTCAACACAATTCTTGTTTCGATACCCACACTTGCGAAGAAAAGTGTCGACCCAAATGATATTTGTGTCGACACAAATCTTATGCTTATATAAAGAGGCGTTGGTCCCCAACTGTCGCATTGTTTCCCTCTCTCACACACGACTGTTCATCTCTAGCAATTTATTGCTTTTCAAAAGGTAGTGTTGATTCGTCTCCTCCTCTCTTCGAATCAAATCCAGGGCCAGCCCTCTTTTAGAGGGAATAAAGCAACAGCTTTGGGCCTCCAATTTTTGCTAAAAAAATGAGGCCCCAAAATCTATAATATCTTTTATTATATTTTGTATAATATTAAAAATTAAAATTTCATTAAAAATAAGGGCCTTGTTAAAAAAAACTCAAATACAAACCCAAAACAAGAAATGATAATGTTGAATGGATTGGAAATGTTGTTTATTGAAAAAAAAATAGTAGATAAGCTTGACTATGAAATATTAATTAGTAATTTTGCAGTAAAAAATGCCAGAAGGATAGCATTTAAGTGATTATTTGCTGTTATTAGTTCAACTTGTTTATTTTATTGTAATATTATAACTTTTTCTTTTGTTTGGTACTATTTTAATTGTAATTTAATTATTGGTGAAATATGAATCAGTATGACAGTTGTACCTATTAAATTTTTATAATGATTTTTTTTAAATTTACAAACAAAAAAATGTATAGGGCTCCTTTTTAAGTATTTTCTTAGGGACTCCGATTTGTTAGGGTCGGCCCTAATCGAATCTACGCTCAAATCCTTTACAATGCCTCCAAAGACAATGGGTAAAGGCGCAACACGAATCAAAGAAACGGTTTCTTCAAACCCTAGGGCCTTCAAAAAGAAGAAGATGACCACTGCGCAGGCTCCGACGACGATGGCGATGACGAATTCGGCGACGGCTATTGGAATGGCTTAAGCACTGATATTCCTGTCCAACAAGTACCAGTGTATGTTTTTTCAATCCTTCAAAAACTGAACGGTAATCCCAGGGAACTCTATAGATTTTGGGTATTTTAACTCTATTGAGATGAGTTTTGGTACTAGGTTTTCTGGCTTGGGGTGGGAAAGACTTTTCCAAACTCTTGACCCACAATACCCAACCCTCGTAAAACTTTTTTATGCACACATTCATATTTCCACCATTCCTGCTAACACTATCACCACTTGGGTGAATGGTGTCTAGATTCATTTGACCCCTCGCATTCTTGATGAAATCCTTGGCCTCGCTGGGAGAGATTTGATTGTATCATGTAAATAAAAAAATATTGATCTTGAAAGTTTTTCCTTCCATGATGCAGTAAAATCAATTTTTGAGATTGAGAAAATTGATCCCTCAAAACCCTTGGAAGCCAACTCCCTTAAATCCGAACTGAGAATCCTCCATCATATGGTGAACCATATTTTTCTACCTCAAATGGGAAAATTTGGAGATGTCACCTATATGCATGCTTTTGTTATGTGGTGCATTTAGGAGAAGAAATCTCTTGATCTCGGGTTCCTCTTCATCTCTAGTATGCTTCAATCGCACGGGAAATTAAATTCTTCTCTCCCTCATGCGATGTTCTTAACAAAAGTTTTCAATCATTTTAGTGTTGATCTATCTGTGGAGAAGGCTGTTGCCTTTTCTAAACATTACCTGTATGGTAGTTCTACCCTTAAGCATATGCAGATTGTTAATGTTAATGGTGTTTGGACTATAATTCGTCATGGTACCCTCTCCTCTACCAGAACCCCTCCTCCTCCACCACATGATATATCTCTTATCCCTTTTGATTTTAGTGCTCCTGGCCCTTCATCCTATGGACCTCGTGTTGATCCCTCCTCTATTCCTCTTCCTATTCATACTTTTACATCTTCTATTGGTCCTTCTCCGGATCTGTCTGAAATCATCTCTCTTATAAAAAATTTGTCCTCCTCCTTGACAAACTTTTAAGCAAAAGTTGATCAGGACTTTTTTGATCTTCATCATATCATCTCTGATCTTTCTGATAAAGTCAAAAGTCTAGACAAATCCAATCGTACCTTATGGAAAGAGGTTAAACATGCAACTGATGCTGGGAGATCCCTAGGTCGCACAATAGATAACAGTATTATCTCTATTATTAATGCGAACAATGCCATTTCCCGACAAGTCAGAGAGGAGTATGATCAATGAATTGTGATTGTTGTTTAGGACAATGCCAAAAAAGTTGAAGAACATCTCTAGTGGCTCAAGCAAGAATGGGCTACACAGTTCAAGCCCAAAGAGACAAAGGTAGAAAAAGTTACAAGACTGAAATGTGAAGTAGATCTTGCCTTAGCTGCCACTTTTGAGGCCATGGCAGCGGCTGAAGCCAAAGATGAACGTGCCCAATCGTTAAAGGAACAAGCCGCTGAGAGGAAGCAGAAAACTGAAGAGAAGAAGCGGTTTAAGAAGTTTATGGATAACCAGTAGCTACACCTCTTTTAATGATTTCAAAAGGGGAGAAAGAAAGTGAAGGGGAGAGAAAGAGGAAGTAAAGAAATACAAACTTTAACAACCTTTTTTAGTTGTTGCTTGATTTTAAACGAGAAAAAGTAATCTTTAAACATTATTGTCTTTGTTGTTCGTGTTGTTTGTGTGATGATGATGTAGAAACATTACTCTATATTCTGTTGTTTGTGGATGGGTTGGTTGAATATTTTGTCTATACTCTTTCTTGAATACAAAATTTATAATTGAATTGTTTAATGAATGCATAATGTTTCTATGGTCATAAACTTGTGGCTTTTATGTTTCTATGATTGATGGTTGGATTTGAAAATCACTTTGCATATATTTTGATCTAATACACATATTTTAATAAACTTAGAATGCTTATAAGTGTATATTTGCAAATTATCTTAAAAATGTATTCTATCATGATTGATTGAATGCCTAACTTTTACGAATGCATTTTTCTATTTAAGGCATATCGATAAGGAGAGAACCCTTGTTGAAAATCTTTTCAAATATTTTATAGAAAATGTTAAAATTGTTGTAATCATAAAAAGAGGAGATTGTTAGCCTGGGGGGCTTTTTATATTAATTTTGATAATTTTGATAATTTATTTTTTAAGAATAAATTAATTTAAATTGATAATATTTTATATTTTATAAAAAGAAAGTGTTGACACATATTGAATAAATGAGTTGACACCTTTAACCAAAAGAAATGACTTATCTTTCAAAAAGATTAAAATACTTAAGTATTGTTGAGAATACTTTGTGTTGAACTCAATTGATAATTGAGTTCAAACTTTAAGGCAAAATATATTTGAAGCTATCAATTGTGTCAACACCTTTAAAGAAATAATTTGGCACCCTAACTATTTTTTGAGGATGCTTTCAGGTATTAAAAAGTTAGTGTCGACACAACTAGAATTTGTGTCAACACAAAAGAGCCAAAACTCTCTAGACTCAAAATGAGTTGACACAAATTGACTTCGTGTCGACACAAAATTGATTCTTCACTTTTGTTATCCAGAACTTTGAGTTGACATAAATCCCAAATGAGTCGATACAGAAGTACCGAGGCCACCTACAGAATTTTGGGTGTCGACACAAAATTGAAGATGAGTTGACACAAATATCCTGAGCTTGCCTGAAGAAATTTGGTGTCGACACTAAAGTTCAAATGAGTCGACACAAATATCCTGAGGGTTCCTACAGAATTTTTGTGTCGACACCAAGAAGTTTTAATTCGACACAAATTGTCCTCTCCTGGAAGATGAAAAACCTGTGAGTCGACACAATATCCAAATGTGTCGACACCGTTGTGTTGGTGAGAAAATTTACAGAAATTGTGTCAACCCCTCGGAAGATTAGTGTTGACCCAACCATTTGAAGAAGCATGCCCTAGACATTTTGATCAACACCAAAGGCATTTGTGTTGACACCTGTGACGGAAATTCAAATTCACGGCAGACTTCAACGGTTGGATTTTTGGCATTAAATGCCATCACCTACCTCCAATGGTCATGAATGCTCAAGAGCTTATACGAGTAGTTACTCCTCAGCATTTAATCTCCGTGGAGACTTACAATCACTGTTCTATTGCTTGATTCCAACTCTAAATTTTCAAGTTTTTATTTATTGTTGAACTTCAGCTCTTATACCTCATATTTTTTTACCTCTTCATTTATTGTCAATCAATTTTTGTAAAGAGAGTGTGTTTCTCATTAATCACTTCATTTATTGTATTCAATGGTGAGTCACCCTTTATCCTTTGAATGAGTGAATAAATCTCATCAAAGAAGAGTTCAAGAGTGATTAGAAGAAAAAATAAATTATTTTCATAGGATCATCTTAAAGCTGTTGATAGGCTTTTGAATGTGCCCGTAAACGTTCGTATACTTAAGGGTAGACTTGAGATTGTAAGGTTTTGAATACGCCCATGAAGCATTCTACATAGTGAAAATTCCCAAGGAAAAACTTGAGGAGTGGACGTAGACTTGAAAGAAGCTGAACCACTATAAATCCTTGATGTCTGGTTTATTCTCTCTATCCATAACCTCTTTAATATTTACTTTGCTTTAATCCTTAATTATCTTACTATATTTATTTGCAATATTAAAAGATTTTGAAAAAAGTTTTCAAAATTATTATTTAATTTTTAAAACCCAATTGACCCCTCTCTTGTGTTGTCTAGAACTAACAATGCGGGCAGGTTGAACCATTTTCATTAGTTGTGTTTCGAGACTAAGGTTATGCAGGTTTTGCCAGTACCAATTCTTGAAGGATCGTAGCCCACGCTACGTTCGGGAATCGCATCGGGAATATAATAGAAGGTCTGTTCGAAGTTTCAACTGGGAGAATTAAAGTTCGTAGTTAAAGAATCAACCGAAAAGGTATTCATCTAAATTGATTGTGGTGGCACGGGTTTTATTTTGATCGTTCGATATTAAATTTTTTTTATCTAGAGCCTGTATCGGCGATTACCCGTTCAGTTTTATTTTTTTTGAAAAATCATTTACAAATAAATGATTTTGGCAGTTTACCTCCAACAATTGGTATCAGAGCCATTTTGATTGTGTTTACGGTTAATCAAGGGGTCTGATAGATTTAGAACTATACTAACTTTATTTTACAGATGTTCTAATCCTGGGTTTATGATCATTATTTTATTTATGTTTGATTGAATGATTGAATGATGATTATTATTTAATTTTTAATCACGAGCGTTGATCGTGATTGTTTAGGCTTTTTATATCGGTTGTGAGCCTTTAGGATATAGGCTTTCGATGTAAAAAAATTTATTTATTTTTAAATATTATTTAGAATATTTAAGAATAGGTTTGAATGTCCAATAGCACGAAGAACCAGCAGTGGCATAACCAACGGCACCGGCGGTGGTTTTGGGTGGTTCGGGCCATGGATTGTGGTGGTTTTTCTATAATTTTTGTACCAAATTTTTCTAGAAATATTTATATAGTTTTAGACTTAAAAAACAGCAATAAAACAATTCCTAAAAGCACGAAAAAAAAACAATAGAAAAATAGCCCGCCGGTGGCAGTTTAGGCTACGATAGGTCGGGCCATTTTTACTGATTTTTTGGGGGTTTTTTCAAAATTATTTTTGGGCAGATTTTTAGGTATAAAATAGTAATAAAATATAGCTAAAAAATAGTCCAAAAACTGAAGAAAAACAACCATAGAAAATGAGGCAAAAGGCGGCGCAAGGCAGTGGCGATTTTTGGCAACTGCGGCGGGCTGTTCAGAGCTGATTTTTGAGCTTTTTGGGGACAATTTTCGAGGAACTCTCTAGGAAAATATGTTGCTAGCTATCAGGGCTAGAAACAGGAAAAAATAGGAACCAAATTGACCACGGGAAAAGCCAGAACAGGCAGCGGCAAGCAGGGGCGGCGCTGGGAAGGTGGCATTGGTGCTTTGACGGCCATCAAAAGTTATTTTTTGAGATGATTTTAAACCGGGATTTTTACAGAAAAATAATATGTTTTGTAGTTTACATTTCAGAAAAATTGGAATGAAAATAGAGTTATGGAGAGGCGGCAAAAGCCACCTGAGTTGGCAGCATGGTGCAGCACCGGTGGTTGGCTGGTGGTTCGGGTTGTTTTGTCCGGCAGTTTCTAATGTTTTTGTTGCTCGAGAGTGTTGTATTTGTACAATATTGCAAATCAAGGAATCCTAATACAACTTGGATGCCGAAAGCTGATTCTGATAAGTATTGAAAGATTACGAGTTATTCTTTGAACATAAGACTAAAACTTAATAGAGTTTTTGTTTAATCATAAAATCGGGATACATATATATCTTGCATTTTTATTTGTTTAAACGGCGTGGATGATATATATATATCTATTTATTTATTCCTGTTAATTTAATTAATTCAGAAAATTCAATTTTAAATAATATTTTGTAAAGAAAAATAAAATAAAATATTTTTAATTAAAAGTTTTTAATTAAATAAATAAAAAAACTTTAGATATTTTATTTTTTTACAAAATAACACGTTTAAGATGATTTTTTTAATAAATCGAATATTGTAAAAAAACATAAAAATAGATTCTGAATTTTGGATTAATTAAATAGAAAAATATTTAATCTTAATAAATTAATTTTTTTGAAAAATGTGTAACGTATAAATAAAATATTTGAATACTCTTAATTACTACCCCAAATGTAAAGCAAATGAAAAACTGTGCATTCATCGGTAATTTTATTTGTTACGCATTAAAACATGAAAAGATGATTTGGCAAAGCGGAATCTTTTGAACCGTGTACACGGAAAGATATTTTAAAATCTTTCAGATCGTATGATTTTCAAAATTAATAAATTTATTTTAATTAAATGAATTTTTATAACCGTAAAAAATATTTTAAAAATCTAAGTGGAAGAAATAATTTATTCACAGATAAATTTAGCGGTTTCCATCACGAGTTCATAGGTGATGTTATTAATTCTGCGTATTGGCAGTAAGGCCTTCCTCCCCATCGAACAGAATTAATTGCGGTATCGTCGATACGAACCTTCTTTAGGAATAATTCTGGATAATTGTTAGTGTGAATCAATTTTTCACCTGAAGGGTTCATTGCGAAGGAATTAATTTGGAATTAGGTAATGGTTAACACTTAGCTGTAAATAATAGTATCATTTTTATCTAAGTCACTGCTACTATTTACTAGACCAAAGCTATGCCAGCTATTTAATTTTACTTGGTATGGTCTGTTGCCTAGATAGTAAAATTAATAAAAATTGACCTGTCTGGACAAATGATAGATAGTAAACGTCCTCCCATCGAGGTATACTATTCACAGGGTACTAGGCTGCTGGCGAATATTTTTTTTAAAATTGTAGAGGGAACCAATTTTAAAATAAATTTAAAAATTTGCTCGTCATAATTAATGGTTATTTTAGTTATCTGATTGTGATATCCTGGTATCCCACATCGGAATGGGAGAGGGAGTTCCTGAGCTATAAAGAAAAAATCTTGGACCCTTACATTCAACCAGGCATTTTCTCAGGTGGTAGAAACCCTAACAGTATTTCGCAGTTAAGCTTACTTGGGCGGGATCAATGCAAGGATGGACGACCCCATGGAAAGAACAAAATCGTGAGGACTTTTGCCTAAAATGGACAATATCATTGCCATGTGAAGGGTCGAGGTGTCATAGATGGTATCAGAGTCGACTCTCCTCACCTCTGAGTGTGGGCGTCTGCCGTCTCGCGTGACACGTGGGCGGGTCGATAAGAACTGGCAGGCTACTAAAGCTGGCATGCTACTGCATGGGGACGTGCAGCCCTAAGGGATAAATTGTGATATTCTGGTATCCCACATCAGAAAGTGAGAGAGAGTTCCTGAGCTATAAAGAAAAAATTTTAGACCCTTACATTCAACGAGGTCTTTTTCCAGGTGATAGAGACCATAGCAGAATTTTGCAGTTAAGCGTGCTTGGGCGGGAGCAATGCAAGGATGGGTGACCCCCTGAAAAGAACAAAACTGTGAGGGCTTTTGCCCAAAACGAACAATATCGTTGCCATGTGAAGGGTTGGGGTGTTACAGTGATTCTCAAGATTAAAATGGCTTTCAATCTACTCGTGAACATTTTGAAAGAAAAACAAACTAATGGGACCAAACTATGTAGACTAGAAAAGAAACATGGATATTGTCTTAACTGCCGAGTACTAAAAATTTATATTATATGAGATTTGTCTACCAGTACCTAATAAGGGGGTCACCGAATAGGAAACTCGGGCTTATCAGAAGTGGCAGAAAGCTAATTAGATGGCTCGTTGTCACATTTTGGCTTCCATGTCAAATGCATTGCAGCATTAACATCAGTCTATGCCCAGTGCCTATGACATGATTATGAACCTCAAATAAATATTTGGGAATCAAAATTGTGCTACTAGGCAGGTGGCCATGAAATCTCTAATGAATACAAGCATGGTTGAAAGCACCCCAGTTAGGGATCAAGCTCTGAAGATGATTAGTTTTCTGAATGAGCTGGTGATCATAGGAGCTGAGATTGACGGAAAAATCTAGGTTGATATCATACTCCAGTCACTGCCTGATAGCTTTAAGTAGTTCTGCCTGAATTATTCCATGAATAAGCTCTGCTTTTCATTGGCAGAACTTCTTAAAGAATTTCAAGCAGCCGAGGGTGTTCTTAGGAAGTCAGGTACTATGCATGTGGTTGAAAAAAGTTCCTCTAAGTCGAAAGGTAAGAAGAAGAAAAAGTTTTAGAAATAGGGAGGTATAGGTTCAAAAGCAGCTAAGGAGCCAAAAGTTGGTGTGAAGAAGCCGAAAAGCAAGTGCTATCACTGTAACCAGTTTGGCCATTGGAAAAAGCAGTGTCCAATTTTTCTCAGTAAGCAGAACAAGCAATGTAATTTCTGTTCACTTGTGGTTGAAACATGTTTAGCAGTGTTATCTACCGGTACCTGGTGTGTAGATACGAGAGCCACTAATCATGTTTGTAATCCTTTACAGAGGCTCCAAGCAACCAGGCAGATTAGTGATGAAAAAATTTACCTACATATGGGCAATAATACAAGGGTGGCAACTGTTGCAGTAGGAGATGTCACTTTTAGTTTTAGTAGAGATAGTATTTTAATTTTAAAAAATTATCTTTATGTACCTTCTATTAGAAAAAATTTAATTTCGATTTATAATTTAAAAAATGATAAATATTTTGTTCATTTTAATGACTATGTGGTTATTAAGAAAAATAAATATTTTATTTGTTCTAGTACATTGGTGGATGAGATGATCTGTATGTTATATTTTCTCTCTCCTACACTGCAACTAGCTGAATTGAATAACACATCTAATTTACCACATAAGAGAAATGTTCATTATTTAATGAACCAAACTGTAATAATCCGAACTCAACATAGGAATAAAAAAGAAAGAACATCTCAAATGAAATGAAATCTTGAACCTAAGTTCGGTAAGAAGAACCGGCCCGACTGTTTAAGCATATCGAGCCTGAGACCCGACACAGAGTGGGAACCACACAAGCATGTATTAAAACCCTAATGTTGAGGATAAGAATTCAAAATTTTAAGTTCAAGTCGTTTAAGATGAGAGTTACGCTCGAAAAGTTAAGAAACGAACCAATGTCAAAATATCCAAATTTTCTACTACAATTAAATAAAGAAAATTATTTTAATATATATATATATACACACACACTCAAGTGGCTAGACCTTGGAATATGTGCCAAAACTTGGTGGCCAAGTTTCATCAAACTCAAGTTAACTTTAAAAGTAACTAAGGTTAGTTAACTCATGGTTAAGGAAACTTCCTAAGAAGCTTCCTATATGACTTTTGGCTATAAAAAGAACCCAAACCCTCTATTCGTCCCTTGAAATTTCGTGCATATAGAGAGGGAGAGATGGAGTGAAAGAAAAAGAAAGAAAAAGAAAGAAGAAGGAAGAAGAAGAAAGAAAAAGAACCAAGAAATTTTGGTAGAATCCGTGGATACTAAAGCTAAGTCCGTGATCCAAATCATCAAAGAGTGATCTATATAAGATAAGCAAGACTCTAACACATCTGATTTTACACCTATCAAACATCTCTTTCATCATTTGAAAACACCAATTAAAGATCAAGAATCGAATATGAATCAAAAAGGCGTCGTGGTGAGATTTTAGGACAGTTTTGGTGTGGCTGTTGTGTCTTGAAGTTTTCATGAGATTTTCTAATGGATTCATGACATGAAAAGGTTTTGGAATTGTCATATTTGAGTGTACAAAATATGGATGTAAAGAAAATGGACCAACCATTAACACACATGATGCTAGGAGACTAGATTTAAACATAGCCTGCAATTTGAGCCTTTCAACCTTTCTGCCCTGAGATTTGAAATATCATAACTCAATGTAGAAAATTTATCTAAGCATGAATTTTATGCCCAGAATTATATTTTTGTGTTATTTTTCATGAAAATTGGTTTGAACTCATTTGAGTAAGTGGAACTTGAGAGATTGCAATTCTACCCAAGTGTGTCGATTTTAGACCAATCAACAGTGCAGACCTAAAAGCCCTAGTTTAATATGAGATCCGAGTTTTGACCAAAACATAAAAGTTCTAGATAACATGTATGTCTGTCTACCCACCAAATATGAGCACAAAATATTGAGTTTTGATAGGTCAAAACCTCTTTGGACATCTCTTTTGAGTTTCAGCCTCCAAGAAACAATCTGTCATATATTTTTGTGTTGCCCAAAATCCCTATATTTACTGACCTATTCCAAAAGTGGTCTATATGAACATTGTATCTAACATATTGAAGTAGTTTACACCCAAAAATCAGACCTTAAATCCTCGGGATGATAGCCCAAAACCATTTTAAACCCTTTGTCTAAAACCGGCTTTGCTGAGTTTTGGCGGCTGACAGAATCTACTTTTTAAAATGGCCAAAACGTCTAACTTGTTTCAAACAACTATCCTTAGCTCTAAACATAAAACTTGTAGAGGACATGTTGAGATAGAACATACTAAAAAATGGGCTCATTTTGACTTAATTTGGTACTCCAAAATCGAGAGCAACAGAAGCATAATTTTGGATAAAATCTGAAGAAAGTGCTAAACCGTTTTTGCTTAGGATGAAATGTTCACCCTTTTGCCTTAGGATTTGGTCTTTGTGTTAAACATGAGAGTTGTAAGAAATATTTTTATCTAAATGGTGTTTAAAAATCATAATTCGATTCCAAGTCTAAGTACCTTAAGATGCTGCGATACTTTGAAATTTAACGATTTGGAAGAGAATAATAAATGGTTAAATAAAATCCTTAAACAAGTGAAGGATTGGGCAAGCACGTAGTACCCCTTAAACCTAAAAACAAAGTAATCACAGTCCCAAAAATTAAGAAAACATTCCACCATTAGAATCATTTTTGTTTCACCCTAAAGGGGGGAGGATACCGTGATTAACGGTCGAGTCGCGTTTTGGCTTGTTAGGCTCGAAGGTTGTAGAACCTGGGGGTCCTGCTTAGCTTGCAAGGGGGAGGCTCAGTTCATACGCATATCATACAAGGTGAGAGTGCTTAGCAATTATCTTGAACTTAAGTTATCTAAATGACGCATGAAAATGTTTTGAAGCGCATGTTTTGAACTATAGCCAAATTTGATGATTGCATGAACCTATTGTTTTCAAATGTCATGATGTCTTTAATTCAATTGTGCTATCTTTACTATTTTGAGATAGCATGACGTTTTTATGAAAGTATGGCTAATGTTGTGCGGTTGCTCCAAAGTGCCAAGTTACAAGGGTTTTCGGCTCTTATATCCCGTTATAAGGGAAGTTACCCAACTATTGGTTTTTTATTTGTCCCTTTAGGGGAGGTTTCCCGTTAAGTGGGGGTTTTTGTTTTAAAGGCATTGTGGGCTAAGTTCCGGACAACACATACCACTCGTGCTTGGTGGAGAGTGGCTCTCATTTCATCACGTTGCTATCCGTGCATTGAGAATTGAGGTTACGGCACTGTCGGAACTCCCAGTCGTGAGGTTGACGACTACTTGGACATTGTCGGGATTTGAGTCTAGTTTTGAGAAGTGATCATGCATTTTAAATTTGTGGTGATTGAGTTAGGACATATTTCTGTTTGAAATACTGAGAAGATTCTGTATAATCTGTGATGTTTTCATGTTCATGAAAATACATCAGTTTCTATATTTTCATTGAAAATGTGATGAACTATTTTTTAGAAAGAGTTTTCAATTATCCTTATCTAAGTAACTATCTTTTCTGTTCATGATAATGCTAAGTGTTCTCTCATGTAACCTCTGTGGTTGAAGATACAAGGAACAGCTAAGAGTTGGTCCACCACAGGCGTCATCGAGTAGCTTTGGTTCTGGTGTTGAAAATCGTTTCGGCCAGTCATTCTTTTGTTTAGTTTAAGTCTTAGCAATGCTTCATGTATATGATTTGAAGGTTTTTGACCTTTTAGAAGTAATGTATGCCTTGGGATGGTGAATCCCTAGTGACTCATGTTTACCCTTTTTGATATTAAGATATTTGTGGTTGTTTAAGTTTACTCCTTGTCTATCTCTTGGGTTGCCGGTCTGCGGCAGGATCTTATCCCTTTGTGTAGGATTGGTGCCTTGCGGGAGCAGGGTGTTACATTTTGGTATCAATAGCCTAGGTTATAGGTTCTGTAGACTTATTAGAGAGTGGTCTGTGGTGGACCGTAGGTTAAGTGTGTCGTCTCGCGGTCTGTTGAGAAGTGAGGTTTAGGTATGGGGTTATCATACCTTTGCCTTCGGGCATCTAACTGACTGGCATTGAGGTCTATTTGGGAAACACGTTCTGCAAATGCAGGGTCCTAATTGGAAGTCTAAGGAAGTTATCAGATTGGGGAGATAACCCGGGAAGGTACTTGTGTTGCTGTCAGTTTACAAAGTCTTAGCAAGTTATCAGATTGGGGATATGACCCGGGAGGAGCCTTGTGTTGATGTCGTTTTGTGAAGTCTAAGTGGGTTATCTGATTAAGGGGAAAAATCTTGTGTCGTTAAAACCTTTTGTAAATAGTTTGTTCTTATCCTTATGTCTATAAGTTGGACTCCTGTGTGGAGCCCTAAGTCATAACTTTCCTACGATTGGAGGGAGCTTGGAGAGACTCGGATGGAGCGTCATTCAACCCAAACCAGTTTAATGAGGCACTATAAGAAGAATCTCCGCGAGTGGGACTAGTGGAGCTTGATCTAATCGCTATGATGTTGGAGGTGATCGTAAGATTGACATAATAGAACGCGAGTTGGATCGCGATGCGAGCTGAGAGGAACGGTAACCCCTTAATCAAATAATTTAAGGATCTGGGTGCAAAGAAGTTCATAAGAACCCTTAGACTTGCAGAAGTAGAAAACTGATTGAAAGATGCTGCGCGTATTCTGGATAGGTTGGGAGTAGATGCGGATAATAGGTTTGACCTTGTAGCTTTTATGTTTAGGAGAGAAACATACGACTGGTGGGAAGCCATGGAATAGTTATTGAAAATGCTAGTGCCAGGAGTTGAACCCCCTATACTCCAGAGAATCACTTGGGATCATTTTGAGAAAACGTTCAATGTGGAGTACAAGCCCATAAACTGCAAGCATGAGAAAGAATTTTCTCATGGGAATGTGTGGACGAGAAGTTGAAGGGTGATATAATTCTAGTGTTTCTGGTGGAGTTACAAAACAACTTAGTGTGAGTACGCGGGAGGAATAAGTGTTTGGATGGGAATAATGGAAGCGTAAGTGAAATTGTACAAATTAATGGGTATAGTTTTTGTAAATTCGCCTTGAGTGAATCAAGTGTCTGGGTAAAATGCGGGTAAGATGAAATAGTTAAAAGTGCAAATGTGGGTTTTTGGTTCGGGTATGCGGCAGAGAATGTGTGAAGGGATTAAGTGATGATGGTAAGAGATTTTAGAATCAGGAGTTAGTACTGTACGGTTAAAGTATTGTTGGGTGAGTGGTACGTATGTGAAGGAAAGATGTGAATGTATATTGTGGTATGACGAGTGTTGTGTTTGGATTGGAATAGGTAAGCATATACCTGTGGAGCGTTTAGTCTACGTGGTATGTTTTACCCTAGTGACGCATTAGGTTCAGGTGGCGGTATTAGTCTTGATGGTCGTAAGGCTAGAGTGGTAATTAAAAGTGTGTGTAAGGATTGTGTGTTGAAGATAGACGATAGGGTGGCTGTTAAGAACAAGTATCCTTTGTCTACGATAGACGACCAGTTTGACCAATTGCAAGGAACCAGAGTGTTTTCAAAGATAGACTTGAGGTCAGGATTTCATCAATTGAAAGTGCGAGAGTCAGATGTACCCAAGACTGCCTTTAGAACTCGTTACGGGCATTATGAATTTGTGGTGATGCCTTTCGGGTTAACGAATGCACCTGCTGTGTTTATGGACCTGATGAATCAAGTGTTTAAAAGTTTTCTAGACCAATTCGTGATTGTATTCATAGATGACATTTTGATATACTCTCGAAGTGAGGAGGAACATAGGGAACATTTGAAGATTCTTTGCAAACCCTGAGGAAACACAAGTTCGTGGTTTGGTCGTTATCTTCATGATCAGGAGATCGTGTTTGGGAACCGTACTAGGTGCATGAGGTTTGAAGGGACCATAGAAAAATTCGAGAGTGCGGTTGGTTTGTGCTGAGACGATGCATCCTGGGTGTGCTATGTCTGGAGGTTGTTTGTGTTCCACCTTAGGTTCAGAGATGGGTATGTTGATTGCCCATGGGAACGAAGTATGGAGTAATAAGGTTCAGCAATGTACCGTGTGATTTGGCTAGCCTAGGGAGATACATGAGAAATCGTGGGTTATGATGCCTGTGATCGATGTGTGCTTTGAAAGCGGAAGTGCAGAAGTGCAAAAGGTGTCTTCATGGTTAAGGAAGTTCTTAATAACTCTGGATAGAAGAACTCAGGATTAGATTCCCTTTGTATTGTGCCGTGCACTTTCTATGAGAGTTGCGTGGGTAGTGGGCTCGAAGTCGTGGCATGATTTGATTTGCCTAGCAGGAGTTAGGTGAGTAAGTGCAACCTTATAGAGTGAGGTTTTGGCGCGATGGGAATGTTGATGAATGTCTCCGTGCATGATTGGTGATGAGCTTGTAATCCTATGGTATGGGATGTGTTGTGCAAGGTATGCAGATTGGTAGTGATCATATCTGTGTGCGAATGAGGTCTGAAAGCTAAGAGCTTGATGTAGCGGATGGTTTGGGGCACCGTGATCGTGGTTAATGGTAGCTGTTTGATTGTGGTCGATGTGGCTTCAAGGTAAAGTTCACAGGGTTCTTAAGAGGCCAAGTGTTTGTGAGTACTGGGAGTACGCTGAGTTTGGGTCATGGGATTTGTTGACCCCTTTTTTTTCTCTTTGGAGAGAGATAGAGTTTCTTTATAGATGGTTGTCTGGTGTGAGTTGTTTCATCTCAGTTGGAGAGAGATGCTAGGTTCTTGATCGATTCAGGTTTTGGTTATGTACTGAGGCCAAAAATCTCTATGGATTCGTTATCCGTGTTGTAACCCTTCGAGTTATGATTCGAGGACTTGTATCGCTGTGTTCGAGTGATTGTGGGTATGCTTCTTGGTGGCTTCAACGTGTGGTTCATGGCTGCGTGCCTTTAGGGAGGTGGAACATCTGTGTGTATAACTTGGGATCCGACTGCTCCCGCGGTTTGGGTCCATAAAGAATTGCATGATGGGCTTAGTATTATCCACAGTAAAAGACCGTAAAAGAGTACGTATAAGTGTAGTAAACATGATAGGTCGTGGTAACTTAGTTAGTGTGGCTCGTTTTATATGATGATTGAACCATTTGGGTTGTTTTCCCTGTGAGGTCAGGTTGGTGGGCCAGGAATGCTTTTTCTTGTTCTTATTGACAAAGGAATTGGTGTTGAGATGTAGTGTTCTTTCTACAGTGATAAGTTAAGAATCGTTAACCATTGTGTATAGCTTGTTCTCGATTGTGTGGTTATGGTTATACTTCTAGCTCATGGCAGAGCGAGAATTTTGTCAGAACAGTGCGGCTGTGATATGCGTATGGTGGGTTTTTAATAGACTTTGGTGAGTCTGGATTTGGGTCCTGTTTGGAGCTTTAAACTGTTCAGAGTTCTTAGAGTTGAAGAGTGGTTATCGACTGTGGTAAGTGTTGTGCTTTGGCATAACTGTTTGTTTGGATGGTAGTCCCGAGAGCGTGGTAAGGTACGAATCAAGAAGGATATGATCTTTGAGAAGCCTTGGTTGGTGTGGTCTGTTTAGACTTCCGCAGTTATTTGGACGGGAATGGCAGGGCCGTGATAAGCCCTGGATGTGAGAAAATTTCTAAGTGTAAGATGCTAGTCTTGGTTGGTGTCTTGGGTCCGAATATTTTGCTATTGTGGACTCAAGGGATTGATGTATGTGTTATGAGTTGGAATCGATGTCGGATGATGGCTACCATGTTTGTTCTGTCAGATGACGGCGATCATGTTTGATGTGAGGCTGATTTGCTGCTTTAGTATCAGTAATTTGATAGCGAGATTTGAGTTGTGTAGTGATGTGCGGTTGCACGGAGGACATGGTTGGGTTATGTGTAAGATGTTAGATGTCTATGAGATGTTTTGTCTATGGAATGTGTTTGGTTGAGTGACTCGTTTGGGTCAGGTGACTTTGTGACTGTGGTACCGAATTGGTTTCCAGTTGTATGGAACCTTGTCTAGGACAATTGTGTATCACTTAGTGTTTCTCCTGGGTGAGAATTGTGGTTCATGATAGAAGTTTGAGTAGAGGATGAAGGTTTGAAGGTTTGTTGAGATGAAAAGCATTCTTTGATGTCCATGTGAGTAAGTGAACTTTCCTCTGGAGTCGAGTGTTGTGTTGTTGCTCGTGGATCGGCGTCGTGTTAGTTTTGAGATGGCATTGTTAGCATCAATAGGGTAATGATGTGGTAGCAAACTTAGTGGTCGTCTGGCGATCGTCAAAACTCGAGTAGAGTTCGTGCATGGAACATGTGATTTCATGTGATTGATGTCGGAGTTTGACGTCGTGTGTTTGGACTTGTGGAGATAGTCCTTGGTGTGCAAGGTGAGGTGTGATTGAGCCAGTTTGTGGCAGTAAGAGCGAAGGGGTGGTAGTCACTATGTTCGGGCGTATAGAGTGGTTGGAATCAAGTACCACGGTGGATTGGTCTTGTGTGATGTGTTTATCACTAGAGTAGTATGTTTTGAGGATTGGCAATGTGAGCTGGAATCTTGATCCCACGTTTCATGGATGTCTCATGGGTGACAGTGAAGTCAGTAGGACTTGCACATGTGGGCAGATTGTGTGGATTCGTGTTTACCTCGTGTGACGACAGGTTTAGAATTTCAGTTGTTAGGGCATTTCTGTTGTTGTGCGGTATAACTGGGTTTGCAATAGGGATCGTTGATAGTTTCAGGACAGTGATTGGCTTGAGTTTCAGTGTTTAATTTCGAGAATAAAATTTATTAAAGGAGGGTAGATTGTAATAACCCAAACTCAAGATACGAATAAAAAAGAAAGAACATCTCAAAAGAAACGAAATCTCGAACTTAAGTTCGGTAAGAAGAACCGGTCCGACCGTTTAAGATTTTTGAGCCCGAGACTCGGGACAGAGTGGGAACCACACAAGCATGTATTAAAACCCTAATGTTGAGGAAAAGAATTCAAAATTTTAAGTTCAAGTCGTTTAGGACGAGAGTTTTGCTCGAAAAGTCAAGAAACTAACCAATGTGAAAATACCTGAATTTTGTCCTATAATTAAATAAAAAAAATTATTTTGATATATATATATATATACACACACTCAAGTGACTAGACCTAGAAATATGTGCCAAAACTTGGTGGCCAAGTTTCATCAAACTCAAGTTAACTTTGAAAGTAACTAAGGTTAGTTAACCCATGGTTAAGAAAACTTCCTAGGAAACTTTCTATATGACTTTTGGCTATAAAAAGAACCCAAACCCTTTATTCTTCCCTTGTAATTTCGTGCATATAGAGAGGGAGAGATGGAGTGAAAGAAAAGGAAAGAAAAAGAAAGAAGAAGGAAGAAGAAGAAAGAAGAAGAACCAAGAAATTTTGGTAGAATCCATGGATGCTAAAGCTAAGTCCTTGATCCAAATCATCAAAGAGTGATCTATATAAGGCAAGTAAGACTCTAACACATCTGATTTTACACCTATCAAACATCTCTTTCATCATTTGAAAACACCAATTAAAGATCAAGAATCAAATATGAATCAAAAAAGCATCGTGGTGAGATTATAG
Organism: Heliamphora exappendiculata; assembly: GCA_034768845.1. NCBI lineage: Eukaryota > Viridiplantae > Streptophyta > Magnoliopsida > Ericales > Sarraceniaceae > Heliamphora > Heliamphora exappendiculata. The sequence continues at coordinate 13,381 of JAOTRH010285161.1, read as the reverse complement.
GACTGTTTTGGTGTGGCTGTTGTGTCTTGAAGTTTTCATGAGATTTTCTAATGGATCCATGGCATGAAAAGGTTATGAAATTGTCATATTTGAGTGTACAAAATATGGATGTAAAGGAAATGGACCAACCATTAACACACATGACGCTAGGAGAACTAGATCTAAACATGGCTTGCAATTTGAGCCTTTCTACCTTTCTGCCTTGAGATTTGAAATATCATAACTCAATGTAGAAAATTGATCTAAGCATGATTTTTATGTCTAGAGTTATATTTTTGTGTTATATTGCATCCAAAATTGGTTTGAACTCATTTAAGTAAGTAGAACTCGAGATATTGCAATTCTACCAAAGTGTGTTGGTTTCAGACAATAGTGCAGACCTAAAAACCCTAGCTTAAAATGAGATCCGAGTTTTGGCCAAAACAGAAAAGTTATAGATAACATGTATATCTGTCTTCCCACAAAAAATGAGTATAAAATATTGAATTTTGATAGGTCAAAACCCCTTTGAAAGTCTCTATTGAGTTTCAGCCTCCAATAAACATTCTGTCTCATATTCATGTGTAGCTCAAAATCCCTATATTTAGTGATCTATTCCAAAAGTGGTCTACATGAACATTGTATCTAACATATTGAAGTAGTTTTTATCCTAAAATTAGACCTTAAATCCTTGGGATGATACCCCAAAACCATTTAAAACCCGCTGTCCAAAACCGGCTCTGTTGAGTTTTGGTAGCTAACCGAACCTACTTTTTAAAATGGTCAAAAAGTCTGACTTGTTTCAAACAACTACCCTTACATCTAAACATAAAACTTGTAGGGGACATGTTGATCTAGAACATACTAAAACATGGGCTCATTTGGACTTAATTTGGTACCCCAAAACCGAGAGCAACAGAAGCATAATTTTGGATAAAATCTGGAGAAATTGCTGAACCGTTTTTGCTTAGGATGAAATGTTCACCTTTTTTTCTTAGGATTTGGTCTTGGTGTTAAACATGAGAGTTGTAGAAAATATTTTTATCTAAATGTTCACCTTTGAAATTTAACGATTTTGAAGAGAATAACAAATGGTTAAATAAAATCCTTAAACAAGTGAAGGATTGAGTAAGCGCGTAGTACCCCTTAAACCTAAAAACAAAGTAACCACAATCCCAAAAATCAAGAAAACATTCCACCGTTATAATCATTTTTGTTTCACCCTAAAGGGGGGGAGGATACCGTGATTAACGGTCGAGTCGTGTTTTGGCTTGTTAAACTTGAAAGTTGTAGAACCTGGGGTCCTGCTTAGCTTGCAAGGGGAGGCTCAGTTCATATGCATATTATACAAGGTGAGAGTGGTTAGCCATTGTCTTGAACTTAAGTTATCTAAATAATGCATGAAAATGCTTTGAAGCGCATGTTTTGAACTATGGCCAATTTTGATGATTGCATGAACTTGTTGTTTTCAAATGCCATGATGTCTTTAATTCAAGTGTGCTATCTATGCTATTTTGAGATAGCATGATATTATTATGAAAGTATGGTTAATGTTATGCGGTTGTTCCAAAGTGCCAAGTTACAAGGGTTTTTGGCCTTTTATATCCCGTTATGAGGGAAGTTACCCAGCTATGGGTTTTTCATTTGTCCCTTTAGGGGAGGTTTCCTATTAAGCAGGGGTTTTTGCCTTAAAGGCATTGCGGGCTAAGTTCTGGATAGCACATACCACTCGTGCTTGGTGGAGAGTGGCCCTCATTTCATCACGTTGCTATCCGTGCGTTGAGAATTGAGGTTACGGTACCGTCGAAACTCCCGGTTATGAGGTTGATGACTACTTAAACATTGTTGGGGTTTGAGTCTAGTTTTGAGAAGTGGTCATGCATTTTAAATTTGTGGCAGTTGAGCCAAGACATATTTGTATTTGAAATACTGAGAAGATTCTATATAATCTGTGATGTTTTCATGTTCATGAAAATGCATCAATTTCTATATTTTCATTGAAAATGTGATGAACCATTTTTTAGAAAGAGTTTTCAATTATCCTTACCTAAGTAACTGTCTTTTCTGTTCATGATAATGCTAAGTGTGCTCTCTTGTAACCTATGTGGTTGCAAATACCAGGAACGGCTAAGAGTTGGTCCACCATGGGCGTCATCGAGTAGTTTTGGTTCTGGTGTTGGAAATCATTTTAGCCAGTCTTTTTTTTGTTTAGTTTTAGTGTTAGTAAAGCTTCATGTATATGATTTGAAGGTTTTTGACCTTTTAGAAGTAATGTATGTCTTGGGACGGTGAATCCCTAGTGACTCATGTTTATCTCTTTTGATATTAAGATATTTGTGGTTATTTAAGTTTACTCCTTGTCTATCTCTTGGGTTGCCGGTCTGTGGCGGGATCTTATCCCTTTGTGTAGGATTGGCGCCTTGCGGGAGCGGGGTGTTACACAAACGTTTAATTGGCATGTGCGCTTGGGTCATATTAATCTAAAAAGAATAAATAGATTTGTTGAAGATAGACCTTTGAGTTCATTGGTAGTGGAAGTACTTCCAATTTGTGAATTCTGCCTAAAGGGTAAGACGACTACTCAAGGTATGGATATATTTACCTGATGCCCCTTAAGTTTGAATGCTTTGAGAAATTTAAAGAATTCAAGGCGGAAGTGGAGAAACGTCTGGGTAAAAGTATCAAATCACTACGATCCGACCATGGTGGGGAGTTGTTAGGGTTGTATACTGAAAATCATGAATTTTATTTTATTTTAATATTTAATTTTATTTTAATAAAATTAATTTTTTTCATTTTATGAGAATCTTAATGATCAACGTATGCAATATTATTTCTTTAATGTTATACATGGATGTCCTTTATTTTGTACAGTATTTAATCTGGTGTGTAGAGTATGGCCTTTACACAGAAGACCAGATTATAGGTTCTTGCAGAATATAAGTTGTTATTTACAGTTTAGATAAAATTAGACAAACTATCGGTACGACTGTAGTACAGAGTTTTAGAAGACCTGTCTTGATTACACGGAACAGAGAATAGCATCGTCTATTATTCCGACTCGTTGTGTTAGTATACTTTGTGTGTATTGAATAAGAACACATTGGGGTAATTAATTTTATACTGACTATATAAATTAATTTACACCCCAAGATTATTATGAGTGCTTATGCTCTTAATCCCGAAATAATTATTATTTACGTATATTTGATATTCGTTGTTTTGATTCATTAGAGGACACGATCTTTTGTGGGTCTATAGTGTCAGTAAGTTGGATAACGGTATTAATTATATAGTGAATATTAATTGTTGACGGAATCTACTTCTCGATTGTTCGGGATTGACAATATCCCCTTAAAAATGTTTATAAATTTTGATTGGGCCAAACCCTGTAGGTGAATTTGATTATTCGGCAGTCAAATAAGTTAAGCGGAAGGGTTTACAAATTTTCAAAGATGCTTATTAAATTAAATTATCAGTAATTAAATTTAATTGGTGGGTATCAAAAATTTTAACGTGAGGAGATGAGTTAAGCATTTAATAACAGGCACTCAATGCAAATTGGTTTTGAGATTATGGTTAAGAGTGCAATTATAGTTCATTAGTGTTATGAATTGTAATTTAGTTGTGAGACCTTGTATCGTTTCATTTTGGTATTTTCGCTTTAATATGCTTATATGCATTTTAATGCATGTTTCTATTTAAATAAGCATGCGAGGTAGGTCCCGAGGGCTGCGAGGAGTTACAGTGCGAATTTCAAAATAAAAAAAAGATATTTTGGAAGCATATAAATATCTGGAGTTAGATATTTTCAAAAGATATTTTTAAAACTTAACAACTAAGTTTTTTCTTTTTTCTCTCTGCCTTCTCTCTAACTTCTCGGGAGCCCAGGGCTTGGTTTTTGACGGACCAACAGTCTATCCTTGTTATAGGTATCGTTCTCTACGTATCTATCTGGACATAATTTCATTCTCACGAAGCTCGATTTTGCACATGGATCGAGGTGTTGAGTTTTTGACTCATCGAGGTAGGATTCTAGACTGTATAGATGTTTAAGGGTGCTATATGTAATCTTGTGCTGCTTCACCGTTTAAAAATGCATAAAAGATGATTTATGTTTTAAATCTGATTTTGGGTTAAAATCATTTTTCGGTGTTTTGATTTGATGAAATTGGGTGTTGGGTGTTTCTTGTGAGGTTTTGTGGTAGCCTTAGGCTCGGGTATGCCCTTAGGTATCAAAACAGGTGTTTTTGAAGCTTGATTTGAGGTGAGGAGGCCAAAGTCGTAGCTAAAACCCATTTTCTATGCATGGTCAGTCGACTGGACCCATGAGTTCAGTCGACTGAATCATGAGTTGGGAGGGTTAGTCGACAGGATTCATGGGGTAAGTCGACTAAGTGCCTTTGTTTTAAAATTTTACCCTTTCTAGAAGGTTTTTCAGTCGACTGGGGGTTGGGTCCAGTCGACTGAAGTGCTGGGTGTTTGCCTTGGCATTTTGGTGGTTCTTTTGGGAAAAAGGTTGTGTTTCTTTTGGGAAAAAAGTTCGGTTCTTGTGAAAAATATGTTTTTGGAGGTTTAGAGCTAACCTTTGGGGTTGAGACTCATCCTTGAAAATGTTTTTTTTTGTTTGATCTCCATGTTAATGGATGGATCTCTATGTTTGTTTAATCTCCATGTTGATAGATGGATCATTGTATAAATGTGAAAACATTTTGGATTTGTAAAATGATTCTCTAGAAGTACCTGGATAGCAGGTATTTGGCATGAGTTGCCCTCGGTGGAAGTCCATAAACGTGCACAGAGTAGGTACCTTTTGTTCCTTCAGGGTTGGTGCTTTGTTCCCTCGGGTTGTTAAACCTGTAAACTAAGCTTTTACGTTCTAGTGGCTTCGTATAGAACTTGCATTTATCTAACCGATCCTACGATGTGTAAGGATTGGGTAAAGGGGCAGGAATTGTAGTTGCTATATCTGTCCCTTTGTGATGGAGTCGGTACATAGGATTCATTTTATCTTTTTCCTCGGCTGTGTGGCCTGAGTGGAGCATACTGTTTTACCGATTTATTTTCCTCAGCTGTGTGTGTTCCGAGTGGAAAATATCTTTTCTCTTTCCTTAGTTGGGTGATCCGAGTGGAAAGCAATGTTTTAGTTACTGCATTTCTTTAACTGTGAAAACGTTTTTTTTTGCATTGTTGATATGCTTGGTTTTGAGGATGGAATGTGAGGTTTTATGAATTAAAACCGTTTTGGAGGCTTGTGTTAGCTTGATGGAAAACTTGTGATTTTCGGGACAAAAAACCTTTTTGGACTTTGTGGTTGAGTTAGCTTCCACCATATGATTGCATATCCTGCTGTACAGCTTTATAGTCTGTTTCTATTGGGTTTCGGCTCATGGTGTGAAATTTTGCTGTAAAATAATTTTCACGTTTGGAAGTTGATGATCACGAGGAGTTGATCTAGTGGTGCCTGTGATGGTGGAAGACGTTACTAGTTTTCCTTTTTGTATGCTTATTCGAAGGCACGTTTGTACATCTCTAAGCAATATACTTATGCATGATATACACGATGTTTACTATTTTTGAGAGATGCATGTTGGGTTTTCATTTGATTTTAACAGGTGGATTTTAGTGTATGAAAACTTATATTTCATAAAAACTGGTGTGTGGTGGATTTTCACGTGACCTCGGGTTTTGGGGCATGATAACTTGGTATCAGAGCTTTGGGTTCGATTACCTAAGAGCCATGAAAAGAGGGTTTATCACATGGTGAGGCTGATTATTGATGCTTGCTTGCATGTGTATAAATATCCTTATAACAAGCTGTTAGCCTTTTTAGCATGATCGTTTGTGTATATGTGGGCATAGAGGTTGAATCTTCGGATTGATGAGTCTTGCCTTAGGGCGTTTGGACTAATAGATTTGTAAGCCAAGTTAGAAACGCGTTTGGGCAACGTGTTTTCTAGCAAGGAATTTGAATAGGTTATCCAATTAGACGATTCCGTCTTGTTGGTTCTCCTCGGTATGTGAGATATGTTTACATAACTTTAAGTGGCTACTTGCTAGCATGCTTACGTGCGTTATGTGCTTATGTTAGAAATAACATGCCATAGGAAAGCTTATCCTATCATCTGCTTTATATAGAATTATGTCCACGCGGGGAGTGCGGGGATGGGGTCGTGGCTGATGCCGTGGCCGAGGTCATGTTTATGTTCAGGTTCTAGAGGAGGGAGATGTTCATGCCCCACGGGAATAAGTGGGCGGTCCTAACGTCATGCAGGAGATGCTTGTCACTGTGAGAGCGATGGCTGAGGCATTCTGAGCTGGAGTGAGGGCTCCTAAGCCAAGAGTCTCTATGGCTATGAGGGAATTTTGGCGGTTGGATCCTCCACCTTTTTTGGGGAGCCGGACCCTAAAGTTGCTACCGAGTGGTTGGAAGTATCTTCGATACTCTAGATATTGAGGAGGATACTTTGCGCGTGAGATTGGCAGCGTTCCAGCTGCGGGAAGATGCTAGGGAGTGGTGGAAGTTCACCAAGACCACGGTGGATGACACTGGGCCGCTTTCACGAGAGTCTTCTTAAAGAAGTATTTCCCGAGTCGAGAGATACATACGGAGAGGAGTTCCTCTCTCTTATTTAGGGGAATCTTTTTGTGGTCTAGTATGATTCCAAGTTCGCGAATCTGTCGCGGTTCGCAGCTGAGATGGTATCTACATAGGAGTTGCGCACTAGGAGGTTTGAGAGAGGCCTTCGACCTACCATCAAGGACAGGATTGCAGCTCTGGGTTTGGATGTGTACATCGCTTTGGTGGAAGCCGCTATCCGAGTAGAGAACTCGCTGGCAGAGAGCTGCAGAGTTAAAGAGAGTGGGAGCCAGCAAGGTAGTGGAGATGCACAGTTACAGAGGCGCGGGAGAAAGCTCCAGAGGTTGTCTGGACCTAGTTCTCATCTGGTCGGCTCGTATCAGCCACAGTCGTCCACACCTGCACCTTCAATTGCCTCGGCAGGAAGGCCAGAGTAAAGAGGGCTAATTTGTTATCGATGCGGACAACCAGGGCATCGTTCAGTTGAATGCCCGCATAAGGGCCAAGTACAGAGTTCAGCGTTTACCCAGTCACAGGCGAGAGACCCACCAGTATGCTATGGGTGTGGTCAGTTCGGGCACATTCGTAAGTTCTGTCCCCGAGAAGGGAGTGCCCAGGGTGCGACCGGAGCGCTAACTGCTCCATCTATGCAGAGACAACAGACTCCTCAGCAACCTAGGGCCCAGACATCTAGGTTTGCAGAGGGAGGTACTTCAGCTCAGTCTGTGAGACACCCGACGACTCAGGGTTATGGTGGGCAGACTAGACTACCGCAGGCTAGGGCTTATGTTCTTGCTGATCGCAGTGCTTCCAAAGCACCAGTTCTATCTGATGCTACAGCTACTCCAGCCATGATCAGAGTTACTCTTCTAGTCTTTAGATCATGGGCCAGTGTTCTCATCGACACGAAAGCATCACATTCTTTTCTCTTCTGCTTTCGCATCTGCATTGGGGTTACGGATAGACCTGTTGGGTAGCGCATTGAGCGTAGAGACCCCAGTCAGTAGAAATGTGGTGTTGAGTAGAGTTTACAGATCTTGTGAGTTAGGAGTCGCCAGTCATTGTTTAGAGTTTGATTTTATCATTCTAGACATGACCACGTTTGATGTCATCCTAGGGATGGACTGGCTGACTACCTACCGTGTCTATATAGATTGTGAGCGACGTAGAGTGGCGATCTGTATACCGGAGGGTGACTACTTCTACTTTGTGGGTGATCGAGATGAGGGCTTGGTGTTTATTCCCGGTGCCACTCGGGTTCGAGGGAACTTGGGTTTCCTCTTTTCTGCTCTTAGGTTGGATGAGCTGGGTGAGGTTCGAAGGGAGCTACCCCCTGTGGTCTGTGATTACCCATATGTCTTTCCTGATGATCTGTTTGAGTTACCGTCGAGCCGAGATGTGGAGTTCTCTATTGATCTTGTTCTAGGAGCTGCTCCCATCTCTATGCCATCGTATCGCTTCGCACCTACTGAGTTACGAGAACTCAAGGTGCAGTTGCAAGAGTTGCTAAACAAGGGTTTGCGTGGCCGAGTATGTCTCCGTGAGGAGCTCCAGCTCTTTTTGCAAAGAAGAATGATAAGTCCTTGAGACTGTGCATAGATTACAGGAAGCTGAATAAGGTGACGGTCAAGAACAAGTATCCTATGCCTAGGATTGATGACCTATTTGATCAGTTGAAGGGATTGCGTTGCTTTTCGAAGATCGACTTGAGGTCAGGGTACCATCGGCTGAGGATTAGAGATGAGGACACAGTGAAGACTGCCTTTCAAACTTGTTTTGGTCACTACAAGTTTCTGGTCATGCCGTTAGGTTTGACGAACATTTAGATAGTTTTTTGGTGGTATTCGTGGATGACATTCTGATCTACTCACCCACAAGGGAGATGCATGAGGAGCATCTGCATGTTGTCTTGCAACTTCTGAGAGAACATCGCTTGTACGCAAAGTTCGAGAAGTGCGAGTTCTGGATGTTAGAGGTGAGATTCCTTGGATGCGTGGTATCGAAGGATGGGGTATCAGTGGACTCGTCAAAGACTGATGCTGTGATGGATTGGCAGCGACCAAAGAACGTCTTTGAGATCCATAGTTTCCTGGGTTTGGCAGGTTATTATCGGCTATTCGTCAAGGACTTTTACAGGTTGACAACACCTATGACGCGTCTGACGCCGAAGAGAGTTATGTTCGTGTGGAGCAAGTCCTGTGAGTTTGCTTTCCAGGAGCTGAAGAGGAGATTGACCAGTGCACCAGTGTTGATTATTCCAGAGCGAGGCCTGTGCTATATAGTGTATTGTGATGCATCACACGATGGTTTGGGATGTGTATTGATGTAGGGAGGTAAGGTTGTAGCCTACGGCTCACGACAGTTGAAGACACATGAGAAGAATTACTCGATGCATGATCTGAAGTTGGCAACCGTGGTCTTCGATTTGAAGACATGGTGGCATTATCTATATGGTGAGCACTTCGAGGTTTTCTCTAATCACAAGAGCTTAAAATACTTATTTTCACAGAAAGACTTGAATCTTCACCAACAACAATGAATGGAGTTATTGGGAGAATACAACTTTGATTTGTAGTACCACCCAGGAAAGGCAAATGTCATAGCTGACGTGCTTAGTAGGAGATCTCATGGTTCATTAGCTTCTGTGGCTATATGAGAATGGGATATGCTTAGAGATGTTGGGGAGTTTGATCTGTGTCTCAGGGAGACAAAGACAGGTGCGACTTTATATTCAGTAGCTTCACAGCCTGCATTAGTTGCACGCGTGTTAGAGGCTCAACGAATCGATCAGGAGGCTCATATGATATGAGACTACATTTCCAGTGGGAAGGACACAACAGGATGTGTGGTGGGTTCATATTAGAGTTTGAGGTTGACAGGGCGACTATTTGTGCTAGAGTCGTGCCGTGCTGAGGTGCTACATGAGTTTCATCATTCACATCTTACAGTGCATCCAAGAGGTACGAAGATGTATCATGATTTGCATCGTCAATTCTGGTGGACAGGAATGAAGAGGAACGTGATCCGATTCATTTCCCGATGCCTTACTTGTCAGCAAGTAAAGGTGGAACACCAGAGATCAGCAGGATTGTTACAACCGTTACCTATATCTGAGTGGAAGTGGGAGAATATCACGATGGATTTTGTATCAGGATTTTCTCGATTGCCAATAGGACATAATGCTGTTTGGGTTGTGGTTGATAGATTGACGAAGTCTGCACATTTTCTTCCCATTCGAGTGAGGGATTCGGTGGACAGATTGGGTAGGTTGTATTTTTGGGTGATAGTCTGACTACACAGAGTACCGATGACTATTGTTTATGATCGAGACCTGCGCTTTACATCGCCCTTTTGGCAGAGTCTTCAGATGGATTTGGGGACGAGCTTGACTTTTAGCACTGCTTTGTACCCACAGACCGATGGTCAATCTGAGAGGACCATCCAAATTTTAGAGGACATGTTGAGAGCCTGTGTGCTTGATTTTTGGGGTTCTGGGGAAGATCATCTATCATTGGCAGAGTTTGCATACAACAATAGTTATCAGTCTTGTATTGGGATGGCACCGTATAAGGCTCTGTATGATAGGCCATGTAGATCGCTAGTGTGTTGGACAGATGTGGGTGAGACCACTATTTTGGGACTCAACCTAGTGCAGGAGAAGACCGAGAAGATTGCAGTAATTCGTCAGCGTCTAGTGACAGCTCAGAGCCGCCAGAAGAGTTATGCAAATAAGAGGAGGAGACCTTTAGAGTTTGCAGTTGGAGATCATGTGTTTCTGAAGGTCTCGCCACGTAGAGGGTTGATGAGATTTGGCCGTAGCGGGAAGCTATCACTGCGCTTTATTGGACCCTTCGAGATCTTGGAAAGGATTGGGGTGGTAGCATACGGTCTGGCCTTGTCACCTCAGTTAGCATCCATGCACAACGTATTTCACATTTCTATGCTTCGGAGGTATGAGCCAGATCCTTCACATGTCCTGGATTGGGCCGAGTTGCGAGTTGATGAGGATATCACGTATAAGGAGCGTTCTATAAAGATTGTAGATACGAATGAACAAGTGTTAGGGGGAGAACGATTGCTTATGTCAAAGTTCAATGGCTTCGTCACGGGGTTGAGGAAGCGACTTGGGAGCTTGAGTCTGGGGTTCGTGCTAGATATCCGGAGTTTTTTACATCGTGACCTTGTAGTGAATTTCAGGGGTGAAACTCCTTAAGGGGGAGAGAGTTGTGAAACCCTGTACCGTTTCATTTTGATATATATGCATATTTGGTGTTTTTCAACACGTTTTTGCATTTTTGCTTTAATATGCTTATATGTGTTTTGATGCATGTTTTGGTTTAAATAAGCATGCGGGTTGGTCCCCGGAGCTGAGGAGAGTTACGGTGTGAATTTCAAAATTTAAAAAAAAATATATTTTGGAGGTCTATAAATATATGGAGTTAGATATTTTCAAAAGATATTTTCAAAACATAACAACTAAGTTTTCTCCTTTTTCTCTCTGTCTTCTCTCTAACTTCTCAACGGTCCAGGGCTTGATTTTTTACGGACCAATAGCCAATCCTTATTATAGGCATCGTGCTCTACGCATCCATCCGGAAGGAATTTCATTCTGACGAAGCTCGATTTTACACGTGGATTGAGGTGTCAATTTTTGACTCACCGAGATAGAATTCTAGACTGTATATATGTTTAAGGGTGCTATATGTAATCTTGGGTTGTTTCACCGTTTAAAAACGCATGAAAGGTGATTTATGTTTTAAATTAGATTTTGGGTTAAAATCATTTTTCAGCGTTTCGGTTGGATGAAATTGGGTGTTGGGTGTTTCTTGTGAGATTTTGTAATAGCCTTGGGATTGGCTATGCCCTTAGGTATTAAAACAGGTGTTTTTGAAGCTTGGTTTGAGGCGAGAAACCAAAATCGTAGCAAAAAACCATTTTCTAGGTAAGGTCAGTCGACTAGATCTTGAGTTGGGAGGGTCAGTCGACTGGACTCATGGGATCAGTTGACTGAGTGTCTTTGTTTTAAAATTTTTCCTTTTTCAAAAGATTTTTCAGTCGACTAGGGGTGGGGTCCAGCTAACTGAAGTGATGGGTGTTTGCCTTGGCATTTTAGTGGTTCTTTTGGAAAAAAGGTTGGGTTTCTTTTGGGAAAAAGGTTCGGTTCTTGTAAAAAATATATTTTTGGGGGTTTGGAGCTAACCTTTGGGGTTGAGACTCATCCTTGAATTTTTTTTTTTTTTTTGATATCCATGTTAATGGGTGGATCTCTATGTTTGTTTGATCTCCATGTTATTGGATGGATCTTTGTATAAATGTGAAAACATTTTGGGTTTGTAAAATGATTCTCTAGATGTACCGGGATAGCAGGTATTCGGCACGAGTTGCCCTCGGTGGAAGTCTGGAAACGTGCGCAGAGTAGATATCTTTTGTTCCTTCGGAATAGTTCCTGTAAAGAAGGTGATTGGGTGCTTTGTTCCCTCGGGTTGTTGAACCCGTAAACTAAGCATTTACGTTCTGGTGGTTTCATATAGAACTTGCATTTATCTAACTAGTCCTACGATATATGGGGATTGGGTAAAGGGGCAGGATTATGTAGTTGCTACATTTGTCCACTTGTGACGGAGTCGGTACATAGGATTCATTTTATCTTTCTCCTCGGCTGTGTGGCCTGAGTGGAGCATACTGTTTTACCGATTTATTTTCCTCGGCTGTGTGTGTTCCAAGTGAAAAATATCTTTTCTCTGTCCTCGGTTATGTGATCTGAGTAGAAAGAACCGTTTTGGTTATTGCTTTTCTTAAACTGTGAAAACATTTTTTTTACATTGTTGATATGCACGGTTTTGAAGATAAAAATGTGGGATTTTATGAATTAAAACTGTTTTGGAGACTCGTGTTATCCTGATGGAAAACTTATGGTTCTTAGGACAGAAAACTTTTTTAGGCTTTGTGGTTGAGTTAGCTCCTACCATATGATTGCATATCATGCTGTACAGCTTTATGGTTTGTTTTTATTGAGTTTCGGCTCACGGTGTGAGATTTTATTGTAAAATAATTTTCAGGTTTGGAAGTTGATGATCATGAGGAGTTGATCTAGTGGTGCCTGTGATGGTGAAAGACTTTACTAGTTTTTCTTTTTGTATGTCTATTTGAAGGCACGTTTATACGCCTTTTTGGAGAGGGAGCCGCGCAACGAAAAAAAGATTTATGAATTGACGTTGTGACCGTAAAAAACGACGTATGCGATTTTCATGAAAAACAAAAACTATAATTATTTTAATAGCTTAATACCTTTATGAAACTTGTCGAAAAATTTCAAGAAATTTCGAATACGTTGAAGACGACCTTGCAACCTTCTCACGTATATCACAGACGCACTACGACGATCACGATGTGTGGGCTTCAATTCCGATCGAAGTGTTCTTCCTCATTTTGGTTTCTTCTCACACAATAATCTCCAAAAAAGCAAAATAAATTGCGAAAGAGGAGAAGGGGGCGGCGGCTTGGTGGAAGAATTAGGTTTAGGATTTTGATAAAATGAACCTCCTTTTTAATATATAGGAATATATCAAGAAGATATTAAGTATATATTATCTCATTCCTAAAAGGATATGAAGATATATATACTTAACATAAATAATAAAATCCACCGTCTCCTAGGGCCGGCCACTTAAGGAATAATCCCTAGGTGTGCCAAAAACCAAAATCGTCCCTCATTAATTTAATTTAATTCCCGAATGGTCCCCGACGGCAATACCGGCATTCAAATTAAATTAAATAATTACCGAAACCAACAAGAAAAATATCCGTGCATATAATGGGCTA
>JAOTRH010285052.1:0-38808 GCA_034768845.1 Heliamphora exappendiculata | reverse complement strand
AATCCATTTATGGGCTTAAGCAAGCATCAAGGTCTTGGAACACTCGATTTGACCAGGCGATTAAAAGCTTTGGCTTTAATCAGTGTCCTATCGAGTATTGCGTATACTAGAAGCGCAATGGGCATAAGGTGGCCTTTTTAGTCATTTATGTTGATGACATTCTCCTTATCGAAAATGATGCGGGGTTGCTATCTTCGGTGAAGGTGTGGTTATCAAGTCAATTTGACATAAAGGACTTGGGAGAAGTGGGCCAAATCCTTGGGATCAAGCTCATACGAGATCAATCACATAGGATGTTGGGATTATCCTAAGCCCGTTATATTGACTTGATAATTGCTCAATTTGGTATGAAAAATTCTAAGAAATGATTTATTCCTTTAAGACATGGGATTACTCTATCTAGGGATCAGTGTCCTAGAATACCTCAGGAGATAGAGGATGAGAGGTATTCCTTATGCTTCAGTAGTAGGAAGTCTCATGTATGCCATGCTCTGCATTACACCAGATATTTGTTATGCGGTAGGCATGGTAGCAGATATCAGTCTAATCCAGGGGAAGAGTATTGGACTGTGGTCAAGAATATACTCAAGTACCTGAAAAGGACTAGGGAGTATATGTTTGTGTACCAGACTGATAGTCTTATACCTCTTGGGTATACTGATTCAGATTTCCCGACAGATAGAGATTCTAGGAAAAGTCAAGGTTAGTTCAATTCTAATCCAAGTTTAAAATTTAAAATTTCGAATCCAACTTCCAATTCAAATTCCAATTAAATCATTTCTAATCTAAGTCAAGCGTCCAATGCTATTTCAAATTCAATTCAATACAAACCAAGTTTAATGCACAATTGAGCTTTTTCCATTCACGTATCCACAAAGCAAGACTTGAGTTTTCGGCTTACCATGAGGTTCGTAGCTGAGAGATGAATCTCATGACAGTGAAGGAGAATCTCGTGCTTCGCGATCACGTCTGGGATGAAGAACCTCTTCATAGCCGACTCCCACAATCGGTGAAGAAAAGGGATGTATGTAGCTGGGTCAAAATGCTTCGGCATACCTGGAGCACCACCCCCGAGAAGGTCTTCGGCCTTATCCACAGCTGCCTCCACACTCGTGGCCCCAGCTGCGCTAGCCCCACCATCTCCTCCATCACCGCCAGCACCACCATCACCATCACAACCAGCCGTGCAACCTCCGTCTTCACCTCCGCCGGTGCCACCACCCTCCTCCCGACAAATTTGAAGCCAAAACTATCTACGAGAACCGAAAACATGATCAAAAAGAGAGAGAGGAGAAACATCTTTGGTAGAGAGAGAGAGAACATAAGAGAGAGAGAGAGTGTGAGAGCAAGAGTCAAGAGAGGGAATAGAGAGAGAGAGCTCGAAAGAGAGAATAAAAGCAAGAGACGAGAGAGAGAGAGGGAGATCGAGAGAGAATCTAAGAGCAAGAGAACCGAGAAAGAGGGAAGTGTTTGTGATTCACGCGAATGAGTTTTTTTTAAAACTCCTCAGACCTTTGTTTTGCTATCGACCTCGTGACCAAGAGATCCGGTGGCTTTAAATCTCATGGTCGTAACAACTTGACCAATGCCGCAATTTTGTTTAGCCACGGCTATAGCTTTTACTCAAATGTTTCTCACGGCCATTAACTTCATGTTCAGGCCGCCATCTCCTTAGGGAAAAATAGTACAGGCCACGACATCTTGAAGTAACGAACAACTTTTTTTTATTATTTTGTGTACCCCACCCTTTTGAACCTTAGAACTTCCCTTATGGGGGTTTCTGAACGAATGAAAGACCCTTTGTTAGCTCCTCCTTATGTTCTGGATGCCCCAAACCTCTTCGGTCCTTCTCACTGCCTAAAATTAGTAGGTCTACACTCTCCGCTCCTTATCACGACCTAAAATGGATTGACTCATCTCATTGATCCTCCTCATGACCTTAAACTGTCTTATTGGATGTGGTGGCGCAGCTTAATGACTCGAGCTGCTGTTGCCCCACATACCCCCAGGGTTCGAACCCTGGGGTTCCCATCCCCCCTTCCCCAACTTAACTACCGAAAAAAATGACTTATCGTTCCTTTCAAGACCTGAAACTAATATTCAACCATTCAGTCCTTCTTAAGACCTTAAACTAACTTGTCGGTCCTTACATGACCTAAAATTGCCCTCGAACGATTGATCCTCCTCGTGACCTTAAACTGACTTGTCGCTCCTCGTATGACCTTAAATTGACTCCTCGGTCCTTGCATGACCTAAAACTGCCCACCGAATGATCTGTTGGAGGCAAACTACAAAGATCATTGATTTGTATACGATTTTTTGAAAAAATAAAACTGGACTGGCAATTACTGAAACAGGCTCAAAATTAAAACTTTTTGATGTCGAACAATCAAAATAAAACCCGTGCCACGATAGTTAATTTAGATGAATACATTTCAGTCGTTTCTTCAACTGCGAACTTTGATTCTCTGAGTTGAAGCTCGAACAGACCTTCTACTGTATTTTCGCTGCAATTCTTGAACGTTGTATGGGTTACGATCCTTCGAGAACTGGTACCGGCAGAACTTGGATAACCTTAGTTTTGAAAGATAACTTATGAATTTGGTTCAGCTTACCCGTATATTTATAGGCTACAACAATAGAGACCTGTAGAGTAATTATGACATAAACTTCTAGTGTGACCCAAATACCATTCTAGCGGTTTCTATATATATGAAAAACTCTTAGCGATTTCTGTAATTATGAAAATATTGCAGCGGTTTTTGCAATTTTGATAAAATATAAAATTACAGTTCATACCACTAAAGAACTGTAGCTGTACTCTTAGCCATAATCTCAAGACCAATTTGCACTAAGCTCTTGTTATCAAATACTTAACTCATCTCCCCACATTAAGATTTCCGATACCGGCCAATTAAATTTAATTATTGACAATTTGATTTAATCAGCATCTTTAAAATTTGTTAAGTCCTTCCGCTTAACTTATTTAACTGCCAAATAATTAAATCCACCTGCAGGGTTTGACCCAGTCAAAATTTTTTTTTTTTGTAATTAAATGTAACATAAAAGAAGAAGAAAAATTACATGTTTCCAAGGGGCATACCCCATGTGATTACATCACTAATCAAAACAAAACAAAAAAAAACAACATAAACCACATGACCCCCACACACAACCCGCGTGGGGGAAGTACACCAAAAACCCGCAAAGAAGAGCTACCAACCTGCGGGGCCAAAAGACCGTTTCTTCTTTTTCTTACCACTGGACTACTTAGCCTGCTTACTCTCTCCCCATCAATCGGAGTCCCCAAATTCTTATCCTCACTATTTTCCTCATCCAACATCACTTGAAAGGAGTTTGACAAAGCAAAATCCATAACAGGAGCATCGGATCTAGGCCCCTCAACTGCATCTATACTATTTTCTGTTAGCATAACCCTTGACACGCACACAGCTTCCTGATCGCCCTACTTTGGCTATCACAAACCGTATCCTTACTCTCGAGAGTTGCACATGGATTAGAAGCGGATGGGCCACCAGAACAAACAGAAGTGACAAGGCCAGCGCCTACAACCTCCTTACCTAAACCAAAGCGAATATCTTCATTAGTGCCCACATAGTTCGGACCGCCCATTTTTTTAGGAACAAAAACATCCATCTTACCTTTACCAACCTGAGTCCAATCAATTGGGCTCTCCATACGAACGACCTTGCATTTACTAAACTCATGGCCAAAAGCTTTACAATGAGAGCAAACCGAGGGTAAACCTTGGTATTCCACTCGAACGGCCACAACATCCCCTTCACATTTAACCAAGACTAAATGTGGCAATGACTTATAGGCATCTATTTCAATGTAAATGATATTTTGTATCCGTAGCCCTATCCAGAAAGAGAGGAATACCTATTGCACTTGCTATTCTGCTCAAACAATCAAAATTCCAAAATTCAAGAGGTAACTCATGGAACTTGACCCAAATAGGAATTTTAGATATAACCTCCTTAGAAAGTTTAAGACGTTTTTTCCATCGACGCAAAATCAATAGCCTCCTGGAAAAATGCCAAGGTCCTTTGTCTAGGATGTTCTCCACAGCTTCTATGCTGTGAAACTTAAAGATGTAAAACCCCTTATCAGTACCATACACATCTACCAAACTCTCTTGACCCCACAAAGTCCTTGCCGTAGCTCGAACCAGTCCAAACGCTACGTCGACATCTAAGAAATAACCCACGAGGCAAGGTTCCCAAGACTTTTCATCGACCAAGTCCCCTGCAATTTCAACCATTTCTGGATGGTTTGGGTCCATAGATTTCACAAATTCTAATTTAGTACCGGATATACTACGGTTCATAAGCAAGGAGGCCAAAGTTTTTAGTTGTGGCAATTTGTCCTTGCCTACATGATCAATGGGAGGCCCCCTATCTCCACTACCGAATTTAGCGGCTCTGTCATAGGCACCCAAAACCTTGTATCATTTCCATCCAAACCAGCCCCATGAAGATCCCTATGCTCCTGACCATGTCTAACACCTAACCGAGCACCTCCCCTGAATGGGGAACGCCCCCTACCCCTATCCCTTAACGGAAGGGGCCTAAGGGCCAGAGCCTGAGGAACATGAGCCTCCCTAACCTTCTGTTCACCTACACTTGCCTTAGAATTAAAATAGAGTTCCTCAGAAATACCTATATTCTGGATTTCCTCATGAAAGCAAGCTTCAAAACTCTCCGCCCCTCCCCCTATCGCAGATACATCGTTGTGCGAGTCAGCACCACAAGAAAGATTTTGCGAGTTCGACTCTCTCAGCAACGCAAGCTGAGCGCGAAGGTCTTCAAAAACCTCCGCTCAGATAGGGCTTACCCCAGATTTCAAAAGTGCAATGTAGGATTCCAAAGTCTGTTCAAAATGGGTCTGAGCTGCTTGTATCTTGTTGAGAATTTGTGTCTCCGAAGGAATCTGGATCAAAATCGCAGGATTAGTTCCGATATAGGAGGTCGACACCAAATCGCAAGGGGAACACTCTCGCTGCTTCAAAATGGAAGGATTTTGGGAAACACCCGTAGGTCCCTCACGAAGCACTAAACCCCTATCTGGATCATGCTTCTTAGCCAAACCAAGAAAGTCAGTCTTCATCACCAGAGATGGAGAAGAGCCCTAGCACGAAAAGGGGTTTTGCACCTTCAATCTCACCATATTTTGAACCTAGTTACTGTTCACACGTCCAAATGAGATCTGCCAATCAAAACTTAATCGCCCTTTGTTGTTCAAAATGAATGGTTTCATTTTTGTAATTTTCTAATTGTTCCAAAGTCTTAGAAGTTGAATTAATCAAATTAAATTTTTCTCGCTCTATCTCAGAGTACCCATTCACTCGAAATCGATCTGCTTCCATTTCTACTTTCCTTAAACGAGCCCGGGCTTTTTCTAGCTGTTCAATAGCCCCCCCACGTAGTTCTTCTGAATTTCGAATAAGTTTCCTTAAGGGGGTATCGTCAATCCTGAACAATCGGGAAATAGATTCCGTCAATAATTAATATTCACCATATAATTAATACCGTTATCTAACTCACTAGGACTATTGGCTCATAAAAGATTGCACCCTCTAATGAATCAAAATAATGAATATTAAATATATACAAATAATAATTATTTCGGAATTTAGAGTATAAGCACTCATAATAACCTTAGAGTGTGAATTAATTTATATAGTCAGTGTAAAATTAATTATTCTAATGTGATCCTGTTCAATACACACAAAGTGTACTAGTACAGAGTGTCGGAATAATAGACGACGTTATTACCTGTTCCCCGTAACCAAGACAGGCCTATTAAAACTCTGTACTATAGTGGTACCGATGGTTTACCCAATTCCATCTAAATTGTGAGAAAAAACTTATATTCTGCAATAACTTATAATCTAGTCTTCTGTGTGCAAGCCGTACTCTACACACCTAATTAAATATTATACAGAATAAATGACATCCATGCATAACATTAAGGAAATGATATTGCATTCATTGCTAATTAAAATTCTCATAAAATAAAAAAATAATTTAATTAAAATTAAATTAAATACTAAAATCAAATAAAAATTATAATTTTTAGTATACAACCCTGACACGATTGGTCCTCCTCATAACCTTAAACTGTCTTGTTAGTCCTCGCATGACCTTAAAATTCCCCTAGAATGATTGGTCCTCCTCATGACTTTAAACTGACTCTTCGGTCCTTGCATGACCTAAAACTACATCTCAAAATGATCGATCCTCCTCATGACCTTAAACTGACTCCACGATCCTTGTATGACCTAAAACTGTCCCCAAACGATTGGTCCTCCTCATGACCTTAACTAACTTGTCAGTCCTTGCATGACCTTAAAATGCCCCTAAAACAATCAGTTCTCTTCATGACCTAAAACTGACTCTCCGGCCTTGTATGACCCAAAACTGCCCTTCGAACGATCGACCCTCCTTATGACCTTAAACTGACTCCTTGATCCTTGCATGACCTAAAACTTTACCTCAAACGATCGGCCCTCCTTATGACCTTAAACTGATTTACTGATCCTCGTATGACCTAAAATTATCCCCTCTCATGACATTAAATTGATCCGCTGGTCCTCCTCATGACCTTAAACTGATTTATCAGTTCTTGTATATCCTTAAACTGCCCTTAGCTTCATCGGTCCTTTCACAACCTAAAACTAATTGATAATTTCTCGGTCCGTGTTGTGACCTTAAAATTTTCTTGTATCGTACCTATTTTCATTGCACCCTACCTGTCATGCATCATGATTAGCATGTTTGCATCATATGCATTGCCCCACAAACTACGACCGGTCTGATCTCTTACAATGGGGATACATAAGAATCTCGATAAAAATTTGGGTTCGATCACGCTTTCCTGCATGTTTTGTTTGTGTCTAAGATTGGCAGCTTGTTTGAGCGGTTTGTCTCTAGAGCTTTGTCATTTACTTGCACTACGAATTATTGCAAACTTTATCAAAGAGGGACAACTGTAGACACCCCAATTTAACCAAGCCGAATCTTAGGCACCCATGTCGAATGCGCTCTAATGATGAAAGTATGAGAATCATGCTCAAAGATACTCCTAAGCAAGCAAAATCACGAATATAGCTCAAAACCTAAGGAATAACCTAAAAACCTTCAGGCCGTGTCCTTACATTCACGGCCATAACATTTTTGAAAACCCTAAACCAAGTTGTGACTTTCTTTGTCACGACCATTGCTTGTTTATGCAGGCCAGGACTTTTAAAAGTCGCGATTGTCCTTTTCACCACTATAAGGGTAATGGTCGTCATTGTACAAAAGCAAAAAGGTAGTGGCCATCACTATTATCCCCTTTTGGACAAGTGGCAGCATCCCAGAAGAGGTCTGTGTTGCTCACCTTACCTATAAATAGGCGACGTTTCCAAGCTAGACAAAAAAAAGGAGATACCTAAAGGCCCAAGCTCTACCAAAATACTCCCCCACCCGATATTCTCCCATCCATTCTACACTTTTCGATCCTCATTCGTGTTCTTATTTGCCTCAGAGGAGTTCTTAGAGCACATATATTGACTTAGAGGTATCATTTTCTCACCCCCGATGGGCCATTCAAGGTCGATACTCATACGAGAAAACTTTAGGAACCCACGACTCTTCTTAAACCCTCATCTTCTTCCCCTGGGGGTGTCGTGGATAAAGTTTCCATTGATTTTATTGCTTATTTATCATTCATTTCAATGTAAGCATTTGTTTCCTTCAAGTTTTTCATTACTAACTGTGTATTCATAGCTCTATGTTTCATATATTTACATTCGTTCTCATTCTGCTTTGATGCTCACAAGCACACTGAGCACGTCAAAAGCTTTCTGAGGTTCTAGAACATGACGATCGCAACCTTCTCATGTCACGACTGTATATTTTGTTAAACCCATAGTCACAACCATGCACTTTTTGTAAGGGCCGATACATTTATGTCTTCTTTTCTCACAGTCGCAACATCATATTGTTACAGTCGTGATATTATTTTTAAGGTAAAAAACGTGAAAACTTTCTTTTTCAAAACTCTCTGATATTTTTTTATTTCAAGGTTGTACATCCTTTTATTTCTCTATTTAGCATTTTCTCCTTTCTGTACCTCTGTTTGTCTTCCTGTTGGGTAATGAATGGTAGATCTGGCATTGACCAAATGGGTCATGGTCTCCATTCTGTACACCTTTATTTTTTTATGTTCTGAAGTTATGAAAACATGACGGCTGCAACACCTTTTTTGCTACAGCCGTGAGGTTTTGAGAGGCCAATGACATGAAAATGTGTTTTCAGCATTATGCTGTTCATTTTTGATATCTTGTATATTTTGTTTATAGTTATTGCTTGTATAAAGGATGAAAGATGGTGGATCTAACCTAAAACCAATAGATTATGGTCTCTATCATGTATATCTTATTTATTTGAGCCTATTTTAAACCTTATGCAATGTACATACCCATTTATGTACCCTTAAAAACCATGGCCATGACTTTTATTTATCACAGCCATGAGGTTGTTTTATTCTTTTCTTCACAGTGGCCTTATATTTGTCATGGCCGCAACATGTGTTACTACGGCCATTAGTTTTTTGCATGTCCAGTAACCTAAATACAATGTTGCAATCTCCTCTATTTATTCTGTATAGCCTATTTATAATATGTTAGGGGCAAAAACATTGTTGCATGATCCTTAGACCTTTATTTGTTCATTTTATCGATTATTCGCATATTTTTTGCTTTGCTTTGCTCAAAGATACGTGTGAAATTTTTAAAAGTAACAACCAAATTATATGACCCTAGGAATCATAGTTAGAATTTTGTTTTATTGCTTGCTTTTGTTTGAACTCTCTTTAACCTCCCATTCTGTATATGTTACCTTTGAAAAGTTTATAACAAGAACCAATATTGACAAAGTAGATGCCAACCTCACGGTTGGACGAAAAAGGTGCCTAGCACCTTCTTTTTTTGTACTTTGGCCTCCGAACCCTATTTTTCTCTGGTTACATTTTTAAAAGACTCGCAGCCTTCTTTTTATTTTTTTTTAGTTTTTCTCAAAAATTAAGTTGCGACTCTCTTTTTCAAAAAGGATGCTCAGATATCTCATACTTGTTTTTTTGTTTTGAAAAGAAAATATTATTTTTTTAAAAACAATAGATATCCGATGTATTCCTCCTCACCCAGAAAGAAAAAAACATTAGTACCTGCGACCATCTATCTCACTCCAACACCTTTTTCTAGCTATCACATGAAATGTTGATAAACAACGTAAGCCGAGGCTAGTAGGAAGTTAACTAACAATGAACATATGTATGACATACGAGGATGGTTATGTGAAATGCAACATATAATTTTCTCTAGAAATCCATTTCATTTGTCCACACCAAATTGTCACCACTTAACCAAGTTTTAATGTAAAACTCATAGTTCAATAGTCTAAAACCTTAGTGAATCCAATCGTTTCAACATGTCACCCCACCGTTTGCTTACCAACCCAAGATTTTCCAAATTTCATAATTCATTCATTGATTTAATTAAGTACCAAAGCTAGACGTTGCCTATAAACCCAAGCATCAACGTGCCACGTGAGGTCTAATGGATAAATACCCATTCTATAGCCCGACACAAAGAGCACACATTTTTTATTTATCTTAGAAACATCAATGGGTGGGCTGCCTAAGGGTACGCTTTTACAAGAATTAACCTGAAGGAAAGGTTTACCTTATATTGCGCAAGTTTTTAGTCTTTCATCGAGGAGTTACTGGAGCCCAATCTTAGTAATTCAATTAGGTTACACGACACTTTAATTATATTATTTTCACTAACAACCAATATGAGTCCAACCGTCAATCTGGTTCCTTTCATCAAAACCCCACGCCAGTACGGTTCTATTCTCAAACCAACATCTATTTTCTCATGATTCATATATTCGAGTATAAATATTCAAAACTCCCAAAGTTAACATTTTATAGGATTCGTATCCAACGATGTGCCGATTTTGCACAAAAACTCCCTCCAATCTAACACCCACCATTTTCAAGTATCATATAAGTTCATGGATTATACATGCAATAGGTTAATATTGCTGGAGACAAAACTGTTATAATCATTATTTTTGCAAATGAGTTTCAAAAAAAATTAACTGGACAGGCAAATGCCGAAATGTGCTCCATATAAAACCTTTAATGTTGAACGATAAAAAAAAAACCCGTGTAACCAAAGTTAATTTAGAAGAATACTTTTTTACCGATCAAATCTTTAACTACATTTTGATTCCGAGTTAAAGCTCCTGTTAGATCTTCTACTATATTCCCTTATGCGATTCTTGAATGTAGTGTGGGCCACAATCTATCAAGAACTTGTACCGGCAGAACCTAAACAACTTTAGTCTAGAAAGACAAGTTATGAAATTGGTTCATCCTACTCGCATATTTATAGGGTTACAACAGGGACTTATGGAATAATTATAAATAAGACTTCAAGTGGAACACAGACACCCATCAGTAATTTTTACAATTAAGAAAACCTCATAGCGTTATCTACAATTACAGAAAACTAGCATCGTTTTTTATAATTTTCATAAAACACTGAATTACAGTTCACACCACTAAAAAACTATAATTTCACTCTGACCCATAATCTCAAGACCTTCTTGCATTGAGCTCCTGGTACTAAATGTTTATTATTTCTCCCCACATAAAGATTCTTGATACCTGCAAATTAAATTTAATTACTGACAATTTAATATAATCAGCATCTTGTAATTTCTTAAGCCCTTCCGCTTAACTTATTTGATAGTCGGATAATCAAATCCACCTATAGAGTTTGGCCCGATCAAAACTTATAAGCTTTCTTAAGGGGGTATCGCCAATCTCAATTTTTCAGAATATAGATTCCGTCAATAATTAATATTCACCATATAAATAATACCGCTATCTAACTCACCGAGAATATAAACCCATTTAAGATTGCACCATCTAATGAATCAAAACAGCGAATATTAAATATATGCAAATCAATAATTATTTTAGGATTAAGAGCATAAGCACTATTCATAATAACTTTTGGGTGTGAATTAATTTATATAGTCAGTATAAAATTAATTATCCCAATGTATCTCGTTCAATACGCATAAAGTGTACTGCACAGAGAGTCAGAACAATAGATGACACTATTATCCGTTTCCCGTAACAAAGACAGGCCTACTAAAACTCTGTGCTACAGTCGTACCGATGGTATGTCCATTTGCATCTAAATTGTGATTATAAAACTTATATTCTGCAAGAACTTAAAATTTGATTTTCTGTGTGCAAGCCATACTCTACACACCAGATTAAATACTATATAGAATATTAGACATCCATGCATAACATTAAAGAAATGATGCACATACATTACTCATATAGATTCTTATAAAATAAAAAATTAATTTTATTAAAAAATAAGTATGACTATCGGCAAAAAAGTTTCTTCATAATCGATCTCTTCTTTCTGAGTGAACCTTTTAGCAACAAACCTAACTTTGAAGGTTTCAACCTTCCCATATGCTTCTCTCTTTCTCTTATAGATCCACTTGCATTCAATGGATTTTATCCATTTTGGTGGTTCTTCAAGTGTTTAGACTTGATTGGAATACATAGATTCCTTCTCTGAATTCATAGCCCTTTACCAAAGATCGGCATCTTTGTCCCGAAGTGTTTCATTGGAGTTATAGGGCTCGATATCTAGTTCTATCAAGATCTTGTCAAAAGACTCTCCTTAGAACATATACCGATAAAGTTGATGAACAACCCTCTCACTACGATGGGGTACTACATGTGTCTATGTACTAGCAGTAACACGCTGTGCAGAATCTAAACCTTCTGCATCAGTACCCTGTTCTTAATTTGCACATATCCCGATAATTCTACCACTACAACGAGGTAATAGAATATCAGTGACTTGTGGTTCCACTTTTCTTCTACTAGTATTTCTTCTCAATTCTTCTAGAATAATTTTGGTATTGGACCTGTGATTTATAATATAATCATCTTCTAAGAATCGGACAATGATGCTAACAATGACCTTCTGATCCTTAAGATTATAAAACAAACCACCCTTCATTCCATTGGGATACCCCACAAAGAAATAGACTTTTCTTCTTTATGATCCTTAAGATTATAAAAAAAACCACCCTTCATTCCATTGGGACACCCCAAAATCTGAATGTGTTTCAGACTTGTCTTACACCCAGTCCACAATTCCGTGGGAGTAAAAGGTACTGACTTAGAAGGTACCAAATTCAGAATGTAAGTCGTTGTCTCTATAGCAAGTTCTCAAAATAATTTGGGTAAACCTGAATAACTCATCATGGACCTTACCATCTACATAAGAGTCCTATTCTTTCTTTCTACTATACCATTCTGCTGCAGAGTGCCAAGTGCAGTCAACTGTGATACAACCCTTCTGATGACAGGTAATCCGTAAACTCTCCAAAGAAGTGTTACCCACCATAGTCGGATCGTAGTAATTTGATACTTTTACCCACAAGCTTCTCTGCCTCGCCTTGAATTCTTTAAATTTCTTAAAGCATCTAGATTTATAGTGTATTTGGTAAATGTATCCATACCTTGAGTAGTCATTAATGAAACTGACAAAATACTCAAAGTCACATCTAGCCCGGATTGTCATAGGACCACACACATCAGAGTGACCCAGCTCCAACGGTTCTTTATCTCTATAGCCTTCGGCTGAAAAGGGCTTCTTGGTCATCTTACCCTCTAAGCAAGTCTGTTTATCCTTTTTAAATTAATATAACCCAAGCGTAAGTACCAAAGAAATGTTTGGTTCATTAAAGAAGAAAACTTTCTCTTATACGGTAAATTAGATGTGTTATTCATTTTAGTTAGTTATAGTATAGGAGAGATAGGAGATATGACATACAGATCATCCACCAATGTACTAGAACAAATAAAATATTTATTTTTTTCACAACCACAGAGTCACCAAAATGAACAAAATATTTGTTCTTTATTAAGCTCAAGACTGAAATTAAATTTCTTCTAATCGAAGGTACATAAAGACAATATTTAAGAAGAAGTATCCTATCTCTACTAAAACTGAGAGTGACATCTCCTACTGCAACTATTGCCACCCTTGTATTATTGCTTATGTGTAGGTATATTTCTCCATCACTAAGCTGCCTGATTTTTTGGAACTCTTCAAAGAATTACAGGCATAATTAGTGGCTCTCGTATCTACACACTAGGTTCTGGTAGATAACACCGCTAAATATATTTCAACTACAAGTGAATAGAAATTACCTAGTTTGTTCTGCTTACTGAGAAAAATCGGACACTGCTTTTTTCAATGCCCAAACTAGTTACAGTGATAGGACTTGCCTCTCGGCTTCTTCACACCAGCTTTTGGTCCCTTAACTGCTTTTAGAGTTGTGCCTCTCTGGGTCTAAACCTTTTTCTTCTTCTTACTTTCAGCTTCGATGAATAACCTTTCTCAGCCACATACACAGAACCTGACTTCCTAAGAACACCCTGGCTACTTGAAATTCCTTAAGAAGTTCTGCCAATGAAAAGCTGAGCTTGTTCATGGTATAGTTTAGGCAAAAATGCTTAAAACTTTCAGGCAGTGACTAAAGTATGATATCGAACTGGGTTTTCTTGTCCATCTCAGCTCTAAAGATCTCCAGTTCATTCAGAAGACTGATCATCTTCAAAACATGATCCCTTACTAGGGTGCCTTCAGCCATGTTTGCATTCATCTGAGATTTCATGTTCACCTACCTAGCAGCACGATTTTGATCCCCAAACATTTCTTTAAGGTTCATTATCATGTCATAAGCACTGGACATAGACTATGTTGATATTGCAAAATATTTGACATTAAAGCTAAAATATAACAGCGAGTCATCTGATCAACTTTTTGCCACTTCTGATGGGCCTAGATTTCTTATTCGGTCGCCCCTACATAAGGTACTGGTGGACATATCTCAGTTAATACAAACTTGTAATCATCGGTAGTTAAAACAATGTCCAAGTTCTATTTTCAGTCAACATAATTTGGTCCTATAAATTTGTTTTCTTTAAGTATTGAAGCGAGTGGGTTAAAAGCCATTTTAATATTGAGAATTACATATTTAAAAATATCGTTAATTGTGATGAGAAAAACTTTAAATTTATTTTAATTTGGTTTCCTCTACTATTTTAAAAGAAATTCGTCAGCAGCCTGGTATTCTGTGAATAATATGCCTCGACGTAAGGATGTTTACTATCCATCGTATGACTAGATATGTTAATTCCTATTAATTTTACTATCTACGCAACTGACCTTACCAAGTAAAATTAAATAGCCGACATAGCTTCGATCTAGTATGTTGGAGGCAAGACTGCCAAGATCTTTATTTTTACAAACGATTAACGAAAAAAATTAACTCAACGAGCAATCGCCAAAATGGGCTCCAGATAAAACTTTGATGACGAATGATCAAAATAAAACCCGCGCATCCGAAGTTAATTTAGAATAATACCTTTTTACCAGTCGAATCTTTAACTACGATTTGAATCCGAGTTAAAACTCCTCTCAAATCTTCTACTGTATTCCCTTATACGATTCTCGGATATAATGTTGACTATAATCCTCCGAGAAGTCAGACCAGCAAAACCAAGACAACTTTAGTCTTAGAAGACAAGTTATGGAATTGGTTCAGCCTACCCGTATATATATAGGGCTACAGTCAGGACCTGGGGAGTAATTATGAGTTAGACTTCCAATGGAATACAGACACGTATCAACGGTTTCTACAATTAAACAGACCTCATAGCTATATCTGGAATTATGAAAAACCAGCAGTGATTTCTACAATTTCCATTAAACATTGAATTACAATTCACAATACTAAAGAACTATAATTACATTTTAACTCATAATCTCAAGACCATATAGCATTGAGCTCCTGTTATTAAATGCTTACCATTTCTCTCTACGTTAAGATTTTCAATTTTTGCCAATTAAATTTAATTACTGATAATTTAATTTAATCGGCATCTTGATATTCCTTAAACCCTTCCACTTAACTTATTTTACTGCCGAATAATTAAATCCACCTGCAGGGTTTGGCCCGGTCAAAACTTATAAGTTTTTTTAAGGGGGTATCGTCAATTCAAATCTTTCAGGACGTTGATTCTGTCAATAATAAATATTCACCATATAAATAATACCGCTATTCAACTTACCATGGATATAGACTAATATAAGATTGCACCATCTAATGAATCAAAATAACTAATATTAAATATATGCAAATCAATAATTATTTCAGAATTAAGAAGATAAGCACTATTCATAATAACCTTGGAGTGTGAATTAATTTATATAGTTAGTATAAAATTAATTACCCCAAATGTCATGTTCAATACACAAAGTATACTAGCACAGAGAGTCAGAACAATAGACGATACTATTATCTGTTCTTCATAACCAAGACTGGCCTACTAAAACTCTGTGCTACAAAACGTATCAAAGGTATGTCCATTGTTTGAGGTAATACTGCCAAGATCATTGTTTTTGTAAACGATTTTCGGTAAAAAACTAACTGGACGAGATACCACTTGTTGATCTAGTCTTCAACTATGACTTGATTCCGAGTTGAAACTACAGTCAGATCTTCTACTACATTCCCTTACGCGATTTTCGAACGTAGTGCGGGTTACGATCCTCAGAGAACTTATACCGACAGAATCCCGATATATTTAAGTCTTAAAAGAAAAAAATAATATCATAATAATAATTATATGAAATCATTAATGATATGAAATCATCATTAAACTGGTTTTGTCTACCCGCATATATATAGGGCTACAACAAGGACCTGTGGAGTAATTATGAGTTAGACTTCCAATGAAATACAGACACCAACTAGAGGTTTTTGTAATAATGAAAAAATATGCAGTGATTTCTGTAATTTTTATAAAATACTAAATTACAATTCACACTACTAAATAACTATAATTGTACTCTGACCCATAATCTCAAGATCTTCTTGTATTGAGCTCCTGTTGTTAAATGCTTACCATTTCTCCCCACGTTAAGATTCTCGATACCCGCCAATTAAATTTAATTACTGACAATTTAATTTAATCGGCATCTTGATATTCCTTAAGCCCTTTCACTTAACTTATTTGACCGCTGGATAATCAAATCCACCTGTAGGGCTTAGCTCGGTCAAAACTTATAAGCATCCATAACGGGGTATCGTCAATCTCGATCCATTAGGACGTGAATTCTATCAATAATTAATATTTTCCATATAAATAGTACTGCTATCCAACTCACTGGGAATATAGACCCATATAAGATCACACCCTATAATAAATCAAAACAACTAATACTAAATATATGCAAATCAATAATTATTTCAAGATTAAGAGGATAAGCACTATTTATAATAACATTGGGGTGTGAATTAATTTATATAATCAGTACAAAATTAATTATCCCAAATGTCCCATTCAATACACACAGTGTTCTGGCACAGAGAGTTAAAACAATAAACGACGCTATTATCTGTTTCCCGTAACTAAGACAGGTCTACTAAAACTCTATGCCACTGTCGTACCGATGGTATGTCCATTTTCATCTAAACTGTGAACATAAAACTTATATCCTGCAAAAACCTAAAATCTGATCTTCTATATGCAAGCCTACTCTACACACCAGATTAAATACTATATAGAATATCAGATATCCATGCAAAACTTTAAAGAAATGATATACATATATTGCTCATAAAGATTCTTATAAAATAAAAAATTAATTTTATTAAAAATTAAATTAAATACTAAAAACATGGTTTATGATTTTCAGTATACCAACCTTAACATTTATTTCTATTTAAACTGTGAATACAAAACTTATATTTTGCAAGACCCTAAAATCTGATCTTCTATGTGCAAGCAGTACTCTACAAACTAGATTAAATACTATATAGAATATTGGACATCCATGCATAACATTAAAAAAATAATACACATACATTGCTCATAAAGATTCTCATAAAATAGAAAATTAATTTTATGAAAAAATAAAATTTTATACTAAAAATATAATTTTCAGTATACCAACCCTAACAATATCTTATTTATACTCAAAGCCATGTTGTCATACATTTGACTCCCATGCTCTCTACATGACTATCAAAAGTCTTAGCCGGTAAGCTCTTTGTAAAAAGATCTG
This sequence comes from Heliamphora exappendiculata, assembly GCA_034768845.1. NCBI lineage: Eukaryota > Viridiplantae > Streptophyta > Magnoliopsida > Ericales > Sarraceniaceae > Heliamphora > Heliamphora exappendiculata. The sequence goes on along the minus strand of JAOTRH010285052.1, from coordinate 21,554 downwards.
CATGGTTGTCTCCTGATGCAATCTTGATCATAGCAACGTCACCTCTCTACACAATTTCTCGTATCATGTGATACTTACGCTCGATGTGCTTGCCTTTGTTATGGACCCTTGGCTCCTTCAAGTTTGCAACCGCTTCGCTATTGTCACAGTAAATTATAATAGATGACTAAATTAAAGGTACCACGTCTAGATCTAACAGGAAGTTTCTGAGCCAAACGGCCTCCTTGGCTGCTTCAGAAGCTGGCACATATTAAATCTCCATTGTGGAATCAGCAATGCAGGACTGCTTGATACTCCTCCAACTTATAGCTCCACCTCCTAAGGTAAACACATATAGTGAGGTAGACTTACAGGAATTCCAATTAGACTAAAAATTTGAGTATGTGTACCTTAAAGGTACTAGACTATCTTCCTGATAAACTAACATATAATTTTTAGTCCTTTTTACGTACTTAATTATATTTTTTACCGCAGTCCAATGCTCTTACCCTAAATTTAACTGATATGTACTAACCATGCCAAAGGCAAAGCAGATATCGGGTCTAGTGCAAAGCATAGCATACATAAGGCTTTTTACTGTCGAAGCATAAAAAATTGCCTTCATTTTCTCTATCTCATCAGGTGTCTTAGGACACTGATCATTGGATAGAGTGATTCCATACTTGAAAGGGAGAAACCCTTTCTTGAAATCTTGTATTCTAAAACGAGCAAGGATATCATTGATATATTTTACTTGTGGTAAGCTCAACATCCTTTATTTTCAATCTCAAAGCTTTCTCCCAATGAAGTGACTGGTTTCTCCCAAGTCCTTCATATCGAATGTTGGAGGCAAAACTGCCAAGATTATTATTTTTGTAAAACGATTTTCGGTAAAAAATTAACTAGATGAGCAAAGGCCGAAACGGGCTCCAAATAAAAAATTTGACGTCGAAAGATAAAAAATAAATCCGTGCAACCAAAGATAATTTAGATGAATATCTTTTGTCGATCTATTCTTCAACTACGAATTGATTTCGAGTTGAAGCTCCAGTCAGATCTTCTACTGTATTCCTTTACGCGATCCTTGAACGTAGTGTGGGCTACGATCCTCTAAAAACTCGTACCGGCAGAACTCCGTTATATTTAAAATCTTGAAAGACAAAAATAATATCATAATAATAATGATATAAAATCATTATCTATGAGATATCAGATATATGATCTAGCAATCTCAAACTTGTTCACCCTACCCGCATATATATGGGGCTATAGCAGGGAACTAGGGAGTAATTATGAGTTAGACTTCCAGTGGAACACAGATACCTTTTAGAAGTTTCTGTAATTAAGGAAAGACATGCAGCGGTTTCTGTAATTTTTATAAAATATTGAAATACAATTCACATCACTAAAAAACTATAATTGCACTATGAGCCATAATCTCAAGACCTTCTTGCATTGAGCTCCTGTTATTAAATACTTACAATTTCTTCCCACGTTAAGATTCCCAATACCCACCAATTAAATTTAATTATTGACAATTTAATTTAATCAGTATCTTGATATTTCTTAAACCTTTCTACTTAACTTATTTGACCGCCAGATAATTAAATCCACTAGCAGGATTTGGCCCGGTCAAAACTTATAAGCATCCTTAAGGTAATATCGTCAATTCCGATCATTCGGGACGTGAATTCTGTTAATAATTAAAATTCGCCATATAAATAATACTGCTATCCAACTCACCGAGAATATAGACCCAAATAAGATCGCACCCTTTAATGAATCAAAACAACAAATATTAAATATATACAAATTAATAATTATTTTGGGATTAAGAGGATAAGAACTATTCATAATAACCTTGGGTGTGAATTAATTTATATAATCAGTACAAAATTAATTATCCCAAATGTCCCGTTCAATACACACAAAATGTGCTGGCACAGAGAGTCGGAACAATAGACGACGCTATTATCTGTTCCCCGTAACCAAGACAGGCTTACTAAAATTCTGTGCCATAGTCGTACCGATGGTATATTTATTTTCATCTAAACTATGAACATAAAATTTATATTCTACAATAATCTAAAATCTGATCTTCTGTGTGCAAATCGTACTCTAGACACCAGATTAAATATTATACATAATATTGGACATCCATGCATATCAAATAAATGATATACATACATTGCTCATAAAGATTCTCATTAAATGAAAAACGAATTTTATTAAAATAAAATTAAATACTAAAAACATGATTTCCAGTATACCAACCCTAAAAATTTCTCACTTATACTCAAAACCATGCTGTCATACATCTGACTCCTATGTCCTCTACATGACTATTAAAAGTCTTAACTGATAAGCACTTTGTAAATGATCTGCAAGGTTGTCTCTTGATGCAAGCTCTATGTATGACTAGAAATCTAAGTCTGTGTACCCCAAAAGATACTAGACTATCTACCTGGTAAACTAACATATAATCCTTAATCCTTTTTAGATACTTGATTATAGTCTTTACCGCAGTCCAAAACTCCTTCCCCAGATTAGACAGATATATGCTAACCATGCCAACGACAAAGCAGACATCGGGTCTAGTGCAAAGCATAGCATACATGAGACTTCCTACTACCGAAATATATGGAACTGCCTTCATCTTCTCTATCTCATTAGGTGTCTTAGGACACTGATCCTTGGATAGAGTTATTCCATGCCTGAAAGAGAGAAAATCCTTTCTTGGAATCTAGTATGCTAAAATGAGCAAGGATATCATCAATATACATTGCTTGTGATAAGCCCAACATCTTTTTTTTTTTGATCTCACATAAGCTTGATCCCAAGTATGTGACTAGCTGATCCCAAGTCCTTCATATCGAAATACCCAGATAACCATATTTTAATCGTAGATAATACCCCCACTTCGTTTCTGATGAACAAGATATCATCTACATAAAGTACTAGGAAGATCACCACACTTCTGTCACGCTTCTTATACACACAGGACTTATCCGGACATTGATAAAAACTATAAGACTTTATAGCTTGATCAAACCGAGTGTTCCAAGACCTAGATGCCTGCTTAAATCTATAAATGGATCTCTTAAGCTTGCACAACTTGTGCTTCTGGCCCTTTGCAATGAATCTGTCCGGTTGTATCATATAGATACACTCGTCAAGACTTTCGTTAAAGAAAGCTGTCTTGACGTTCATTTTCCAGATTTCATAATCAAAATGTGCGGCAATGGATAAGAGAATCTGAATAGACATAAGTATGGCTACCGGCGAAAAGGTTTTCTCATAGTCGATCCCTTCTTTCTGAGTGAACCCTTTAACAACAAGCTTAGCTTTGAAGGTTTCAACCTTCCCGTCTGCTCCTCTCTTCCTCGTGTAGATCCACTTGGGTCCAATGGGTTTTATCCCTTCGGGTGATTCTATAACTTTTCAGACCTGATTGCAATACATAGATTCTATCTCTGAATTTATAGCCCTTTGCCAAATATCTGTATCTTTGTCTTTTGTGCTTCATTGTAGTTACAAGGCTCAGTATCCATTTCTATCGGGATCCTATCAAAAGACTCTTCTATGAACATATACCAGTCAGGTTGATGAACAACCCTCCCACTACGATGAGGCACTACCTGTGTCTGTGTATTAGCAGTAACAAGTTGTGCAGAATCCAACCCTGTGCATCAGCACTCTGTTCTTGATTTGCATATGTCCCGATAATTCTCCCACTACGACTAGGTAATGGAATATCAGTGACTTGTGGTTTCACTTTCGTTCTACTGATTTATCCTTCAGATCTTCGAGAACAATATTGCTTTTTGGGCCTGTGATCCATAATATAATCCTCGTTCAAGAATCGGGCATTGGTGCTAACAAATACCTTCTGATCCTTAGGATTATAAAATAGACAACTCTTCGTTTCCTTGGGATTCCCCACAAAGAAACAGACTTCTGTCCTTGGTTCCAATTTAACTGCGTTTCCTTTCAGCACATGTGCTGCACACCCCTAAATTCGAATGTGTTTCAGACTAGGCTTATACCCGATTCACAATTCTATGGGAGTAGAAATACTGACTTGGAAGGTACCATGTTTAGAATGTAAGCCGCTGTCTCTAAAGTGAGTCCCCAAAATAAATCTGGTAAATCTGAATAACTCATAATTGACCTTACCATCTCCATAAGAGTCATATTCCTTCTTTCTGTTACACCATTCTACTATGGAGTGCTAGGTGCAGTCAACTGGAATGTAATCCTCTCTGATGACAAGTAGTCCTTAAAGTCTTCAAAGAGCTATTCTCCACCACGGTCGGATCATAGTGATTTGATACTTTTACCCAGAAGCTTCTCTGCCTCCACCTTGAATTGTTTGAATTTCTTAAAACATTCAGACTAACAATGTATTAGGTAAATGTATCCATACCTTGAGTAGTCATCAATAAAACTGACGAAGTACTCAAAGTTACCTCTAACCCAGATTACCATAGGACCACATACATCAAAATGAACTAGCTCCAACGGTTCTTTAGCTCTATAACCTTTGGCCGAAAAGGGCTTTTTGCTTATCTTACCCTCTAAGCAAGATTCGCATACTGAAAGTGCCTCCACTTCTAATGAACTCAAAGGTCCATCTGCTACCAGTCTATTTTTCCTTTTTAAATTAATATAACCTAAGCGTAAGTGCCAAAGAAACGTTTGGTTCATTAAAGAAGGAAACTTTTGTTGGGAATGTATACTGAAGAGTCATGCTTTTTATGTATTTTATTCTGGATCCCTGGCATATTAATGAGAAACATTTGAGATGATTTTACATTTATGGTTTCATATTTATATTTGTGATGTATGAATTCATAGTCCGTATATTTTATCCAGTATTTGACTCGATGCGTGCTGCATGGAACATCGGATCAAAGGTTTTGACAGATTATACAGGTAGGCTCACAATCGTAATGGACCCGGATATTCTATTGGTATGATTGTAGTACATCGTTATAGTAGCTGGTCTTAGCTAGGTCGAACGGATCGAATTCAGATTTTGGGAATTCGATGTTCAAGCTCGATGTGTTAGTACATTTGGAGTGTATTGAGCGGAATCAACGGGATGATCGATTCTATACTGACTATATGAATTGATCCACATCTCGTACTATCATGTATTGCACGAACTCTTGATCCCAAAGTGATTGATTAATTTTGTTCATATAATGTACAGTACTTTGAGTCGTCAATGGCTGAGATTTTCTCCATGAGATCAACAATACTGATGAGTTGGGTACTAGCATTATTTGTCCGATGATTGATAATCAGCAGACAGAAACCACGTCCAATTTAGGTTGAGGAGTTCCTCCTCGTGTGCTTTGCTTATAGGTTTGATTATGCTAAACTTGTACAGCGAATTTTCGGATCCGGCATATCAAAAGGTTAAGCGGTGCGGTTGCGAGGAGAAGAGGATAATTAAATCGGGTTGTCAGTAACCTAATTTATTTATCGGGAATCCATATTTTAAACGTGGAGAGAATTCAATGCATTTGATAATTGGAGACTCAAGACTTAAATTGAGTTAGGACCGGGAGTTCAGTCAGGTCCTTTAGTGGAATAAGTTTTGGTTTGTACCGAAAAGGATCTAGCTCGAGGACAGAGTTAGGGATATCTGATTTTCTCGTACGGTTAGCTCGAGTCCTATACTTTCTCGTGATCCCTCACGTAGCCCACTATACGCACAGATATTTTTTTGTTGGTTTCGATAATTATTTAATTTAATTTGAATGCCGGTTTGGCCGCCGGGGACATTCGGAAATTAAATTGAATTAATGAGGGGCAATTTTGGTATTTTGCACACATAGCGATTACTCCCTAAATGGCCAGCCCTAAGAGATGGTGGGTTTAATTAAATATGATAAGTATATCTCTTTATATCCTTTTAGGAATGAGAGGATATACTTAATATATTTTTGAGATATTCATATATATTAAGAGGAGGCTAATTAAGAAATATATAACCCTAATTCTACCATATAGCCTCTGGCCTCCTCTCCTCTTTGGCAATGATTTTTTCCTTTTTGGAGATCATTGTGTGAGAAGAAACCAAGGTAGGAAGAACACTTCGATCGAAATTGGTGCCCACACATCGTGATCGTCGTAGTGCTCCGGGTCATACGTGAGAAGGTTGCAAGGTCGTCTTCAACGTATTTGGGATTTCTAGAAACTTGTCGACAAGTTTCATAGAGGTATTAAACTACTAAAATCATTATAGTTTTCGTTTTTCATGAAAATTGCATATGTTGTTTTTTACGGTCACGACGTCGTTTCAAAAATCAATTTTTTGTTTCGCTACGCGGCTCCCTCTCCAACAACTTTCTCTGATATGGTAACATAGATGTATTATTCGTTTCAATTAGTTGCAGTGTAGGAAAGATTGGAGTAATAATATAAAAAATATCCATCAATGTACCAGAATAGATAATCTGTTTATTATCCTTAATAACCACAGAGTTATTAAAATAAATCAAATATCCGTCTTTAGCCAATCCAGAAATGAAAACTAAGTTCCTTTTAATGGCAGGTACATAAACACAATATTTCAATATTAAAACCCGATCTCTACCAAAATTGAAAGTAACATATCCTACTACAACTGCTGTTACCTTTGTATTATTGTCCATATGCAGGTAAATCTCCTCATCACTAAGTTGTCAGATTTTTTGGAACCCCTACAATGAATCACAGACATGATTAGTGGATCCCGTATCTACACACCAGGTACCGGTAGGTAACACCACTAACATGTTTCCACAACTAGTTAACAGAAATTACCCTATTTGTTCTACCACATGAGAAATACTGGACATAGCTTTTTCTAGTGCCGAGTCTGGTTACAGTGAAAACATCTGCCTTTTGGCTTTTTCACACCAGTATGGGGCCCACTAACTACCCTGGAAACTGTCTCTCTGTTTCTGAACTTTTTTCTTCTTCATGCTTTTCGAACCCGGGAAAGAACCTTTTTCTGAAGCAGACTCATTTTCTAATACGGAAAAAATACCATTTGTAGTTAAAGCTATATCCTAGTAACATTTCCAGTCAACAAAATTTGGTTCCGTAAGTTTGTTTTCTTTGAGTATTAAAGCGAGTGGGTCGAAATCTATTTTAATCATGAGAATCACATAATTAAAAAACCATTAATTATGATGCGTAAAACTTTGAATTCATTTTATTTTGGTTTCCTCTACCATTTTAAAATTAATTCTGCAGCAGCTTGATAACCTGTGAATAGCATGCCACATTGGGTGGACGTCTGCTATCCATCATAAGGCCAGAAAGGCCAATTCCTTTTAATTTTACTATCTAGGCAACTGACCATGCCAAGTAAAAATTAAATAGCTGACATGGCTTCAGTCCAATATATAATAGCAATGACTCAGTTGAAGAAGATACTATTATATACAGCTAAGTGTTAACCTTCACCTAATCTCAAATTAATCACTGTGTAATGAACCCTTCAGTTGGAGAAGTGCTCCACACTAACAATTATCCAAAATTATTTTCAAATGAGGTTTGTACTTACGATGCCGTAATTAATTTGTCCGTTGGGGAGGAAGGCCTTACTGCTGATACGCAGGGTTTAATTGCATCGCCTACAAACTAGTGATGAAGATTGTGGGATTTATTTGTGAATAAATTTTCTCTCCCACTTTGATTTTTAAAACATTTTTTAGAGTTATAAAAATTTATTTAATTAAAATAAATTTATTAATTTCGAAAGCCACACGATCGGAAAGAATGAAACGTCTTTCCGTGTACACGATTCCAAAGATTTTGATTTATCAAATGATCTTTACGTATTTAAATGCGTAACAAATAAAATTTAATAAGTACATAGTTTTTTCTTTAGCTTTTCAGCTAAGGTATTGATTGAAGGAATTTATTTATTTATTTTTTTCACATTTTTCAAAAAATAATAATTTATTTTGATTAAATATTTTTTTATTTAATTAATTCAAAATCCAGAATTAATTTTCATGTTTTTCCAAGATATTCAATTTAAAAAAATCATCTTAAACATGATATTTTATAAAAAAATAAAATATCTAAAAAAATTTCATTTAATTAAAATTAGTTAATTAAAATTTTTTAATTTTCTTTTTCATTACAAAATATTTTAATTAAAATTGAATATTTAAATTAATTAAATTAACAGGATAAATAAAACCAATATTTATGATCCACATAGTTAATCAAAAAATAAATTAAATGCAAGATAAAAATACATTCCGATTTTATGATCCATCTAAAACTCTAAAGAGTTTTAGTCTCCTGTTAAGATATAAGCAGCAATAATCCTGTTCTGAATCAACTTCTTGTGTCCAATTTACATCAGAACTTCTTGATACTATCTGATATATTAATATATATCGTATCAGTCTCGTATATATATCAGAATATACATCAAACCATCCCTGGGAGAGAGAAAGTTACCAGACCATGACCAGCCACCGCCGGCGCCGCCTCGCTGCCGCCTTCAGGCGACTTGTGCCGCCTCATCCGAGTTCTATTTTTTTACGAGCTTTATATCATTGGAAAGCTATCAAAATATGGGTTTTTTGTCACAAAATCTGCTGAAAAACTACTCAAAAAACGGCTGAAAAATTGACCCGAACCTCAAAAATGCTAATGCCTGTCACAGCACTGCGCCGCCAACTTCTCAAGGCTTTTTCGACCTTTTTCCAAACTTAATTTTCGACGTACTTTATATCAAAATGAAAGCTCTCAAAAGGTACAATTTTTTTAATGAAAAAATCGGCTCAAAAATAGCTCGGACAACTGTCAAAAAATTGCCAGAAATGGACTGCCGCTGCTCATTAGCGCCACCGCCTTTTACTGCCAACTTCCCGAGGCCGTTCCGACCTCATCCGAACTCTATTTTTGACGTATTTTATATCAAAAGAAAGTTACCAAAAAGTACTATCTTTTTTGTAAAAATTCCTTCTAAAAAAACATCCCAAAAAGTTGTTGGAAAACTGTCTGAAAGCTACTGCTGTAGCGCCGCCGCCGCCAGAAAAAAAAACGCTGCTATTTTGTTCTTTTTTTAATGCATTATTTGCCCCAATTTTTTTTGGTTTTGACAATATTTTAAGTTATGTTTTATTGCTACTTTATATTTAAAAAACTTTCCAAAAAATAGTCCCAAAATGGCCAAGAAAATCATAAAAAACGCCGTCGAACCACCAGCGGCAAAGCCACCAGAACCGAGCTATTTTGGTGATTTTTCTTTGCTATTTTTGGCTTATTTTTTATACTATTTTTTATACATAAACACTGTAGAAAAACTCACCGAAAACAATTGTTTAAAACTATTTAAACTTACCGCGATCTGTGGCCTGTAAAAATCTGAACCACTGCCGGTGCTGCCTCTGTTTTTCGTATTCTTAGACATGTTCAACTTGTTCTTAAATAATCTAAATAGATATTTAAAAATATAAAATTAGCAATTACATCGATCCTACGTTCCGAAGGCTCACATTTGATTTATTACGGTCAATTCCCGTGATTAAAAAAATATAATCATCATTCATTCAAACAATTCAATCAAACATGAAAAAGATAATGATCATAAAATTGGGATTAGAATGCCTGCAAAATAAAGTTAGCGACAGTTCTAAAACTATTCGGCCCTGATAACCGTAAACAAAAATTAAAACAGCTCTGATACCAATTTATTGGAGGCAATACTGTCAAGATCATTATTTTTATAAAACGATTTTCAATAAAAAAATTTAACTGGAAGGGCAAACACGGAAATGGGCTCCAGATAAAATTTTTAGCGTTGAACGATAAAAAATAAACCCGTGCAACCAAAGTTAATTTAGATGAATACTTTTTGTCGATCTATTCTTCAACTACAATTTGATTCCGAGCTAAAATTCCAGTCAGATCTTCTACTGTATTCCCTTACGCGATCTTCGAACGTAGTGTGGGCTACGATCCTTCGAGAACTCGTACCTGCAGAACCCCAATATATTTAAGTCTTGAAAGACAAAAATAATATCATAATAATAATGAAATAAAATCATTATCTATGAGATATCTGCTATATGATCTATCAATCTCAAACTAGTTCAGCCTACACGCATATACAAATGGCTACAGCAGGGATCTGGGGAGTAATTATAAGTTAGACTTCTAGTGGAACACAGATACATTCTAGAGGTTTCAGCAATTATGGAAAGACATGCAGCGATTTTTGTAATTTTTATAAAATACTGAATTACAGTTCACACCACTAAAGAACTATAATTGCACTCTGACCCATAATCTAAAAACCTTCTTGCATTGAGCTTCTATTATTAAATGCTTACCATTTCTCCCCACGTTAATATTTTCGATACTCACCAATTAAATTTAATTACTGACAATTTAATTTAATCGGCATCTTGATTCCTTAAACCCATCCACTTAACTTAATTGACCACCGGATAATTAAATTCACCTGCAGAGTTTAGCTCGGTCAAAATTTATAAGCATCCTTAAGGGTGTATTGTCAATCCCGATCATTCGGGACAGATTCTGTCAATAATTAATATTTGCCATATAAATAATACCGCTATCCAACTCACCGAAAATAAAGACCCATATAAGATCGCACTCTCTAATGAATCAACACAACGAATATTTAATATATGTAAATCAATAATTATTTCGGGATTAAGAAGATAAGCACTATTCATAATAACTTCAGAGTGTGAATTAATTTATATAGTCAGTACAAAATTAATTATCCCAAATATCCCATTCAATACACACAAAGTGTACTGGCACAGAGAGTCGGAACAATAGACGACGCTATTATCTATTTCATGTAATCAAGACAGGCTTACTAAAACTCTGTGCCACAGTCGTACCGATAGTATGTCCATTTTCATCTAAATTGTTAACAGAAAACTTCTATTCTACAAGAACTTAAAATATGATATTTTGTGTGCAAGCCGTATTCTACAAACCAGATTAAATGCTGTACAGAATATTAGACATTCATGCATATCAGATAAATGATACACATAAATTGCTCATAAAGATTCTCATAAAATGGAAAACTAATTTTATTAAAATAAAATTAAATACTAAAAATATGATTTTTAGTATATTAACTCTAACATCGAACTACCCAGATAACCATACTTTAACCGTAAATAATACCCCCACATAATTTTCAATGACCAAGATATCGTCTACATAAAGAAATAGAAAGATCGCCATGCTTCCGTCACACTTCTTGTACACACAAGACTTATTTGGACTTTCATCAAAATCATAGGACTTAATGGCTTGATCAAACTGAGTGTTCCAATACCTTGATGCTTTCTTAAGTCCATAAACGGATCTCTTAAGCTTACACAACATATGTAAGCTTACACAACATATGTAAGCTTACACAACATACAGGTGAAAATGTTTCCTCATAATCGATCCCTTCTTTCTAAGTGAACCCTTTAGCAACAAACCTAGTTTTGAAGGTTTTAACCTTCCCGTTTTCTCCTCTCTTCCTCTTCTAGATCTACTTGCATCCAATGGATTTTATCCCTTCGTGTGGTTCTACAAGTTTTCAGACCTGATTGAAATACATAGATTTCATCTCTAAATTCATAACCCTTTGCCAAAGATCTGCATCTTTGTCTTGAAGTGCTTCATTGTAGTTATGGGGCTCGGTATCTTGTTCTGTCAGAATTATGTTAAAAGACTCTTCCAATAACATATACCGATCAGGTTGATAAACAACCCTCCCACTACGACAAGGCATTACCTGTGTTTGTGTACTAGTAGTAACATGTTGTGTACAATCAGAACACTGTGCATTAGCTGTTAGAGGCAATACTGCAAAGATCCTTATTTTTGAAAATAATTTTTGATAAAAAATTAACTGGACGGGTGAACGCCGAAACAGGCTCCAGATAGAACTTTTGACATCGAACGATCAAAATAAAATCTATGCAACCAAAGTTAATTTAGAAGAATACCTTTTGTCAATCGATTCTTCAACTATGATTTGATTTCGAGTTGAAGCTCCTATCAGATCTTCTACCGTATTTCTGTATGTGATCCTCGAACGTAGTGTGGGCTACGGACTATCGAGAACTTGTACCGACAGAAGCCAAATATATTTTTGTCTTAGAAGACAAAATATGATATATCAACGATATAAAACTAGTTTAGCCTACCCGTATATATATAGGACTACAGCAGGGACATGTGGAGTAATTATGAGCAAGACTTCCAGTGGAACACAGATACCTACCAGCGGTTTCTGTAATTATGGAAAGACACAGCAGTTTCTATAGTTTTCATAAAAGACTAAATTATAGTTCACACCATTAAAGAACTATAATTACACTCTAACCCATAATCTCAAGATCTTCTTACATTGAACTCCTATTATTAAATGCTTACCATTTCTCACAACGTTAAGATTCTTGATATTCGCTAATTAAATTTAATTACTGACAATTTAATTTAATCGGTATCTTGATATTCCTTAAGCCTTTTCGCTTAACTTATTTGATCGCTAGAAAATCAAATCCACCTGCACGGTTTGACTCAGTCAAAACTTATAAGCTTCTTTAAGGGGGTATCGTCAATCTCGATCTTTCGAGACTACATTCCGCTAATAATTAATATTTTTCATATAAATAGTACTGCTATCCAACTCACTGAGAATATAGACCATATAAGATCGCACCATCTAATGAATCAAAATAACGAATATAAAATATATGCAAATTAATAATTATTTAAAAATTAAGAGGATAAGCACTACTTATAATAACCTTAGGGTATGAATTAATTTATGTAGTAAGTATAAAATTAATTATCCTAAATGTCCCATTCAATACACACAAATTGTACTAGCACAGAGAGTCAGAACAATAGACAACGCCATTATCTGTTCTCTATAACTAAGACATGCTTACTAAAAGTCAATGCTACAGTCGTACTGATGGTATGTCCATTTCCATCTAAAGGGTGAATATAAAACTTATATTCTGTAAGAACCTAAAATTTGTTCTTCTGTGTGCAAGCCAAAGTTTACACACTAGATTAAATATTATATAGAATATCAGACATCCATGCATAACAAAGAAATAATACACATACATTGCTCATAAAGATTCTCATAAAATAAAAAATTAATTTTATTAAAAAAATAAAACTAAATTAAATACTAAAAATATAATTTTCAGTATACCAACCCTAATATCAGCAACCTATTCTTGATTTGCACCTATCTCGATAATCCTCCCACTACGATGAAGTAGTGGGATATTAGTGACTTGTTCTTCCGTTCTACTGGTATTTTTTCAGTTCTTTTAGAACAATATTGCTTTTGGGCCAGTGATCCATAATATAATCATCTTCTAAGAATCGGGCATTGGTGCTAATAATGGCTTATGATTCTTAGGATTATAAAACAGACCACCCTTCGTTCCTTGGGATACCTTACAAAGAAACTAACTTCTGTCATCGGTTCTAACTTACCCGCGTTCCCTTTCAGCACATGTGCTGGACACTACCAAATTGAAATGTGTTTCAGACTAGGCATATATCTAGTCCACAATTCTATGGGAGTCGAAGGTACTGACTTAGAAGGTACTGACTTAAAAGGTACCAAGTTCAGAATATAAGCTGCTGTCTCTAAAGTGAGTTTTCAAAACAAATCAGGTAAATCTGAATAACTCATCATGAACTTTACCATTTTCATAAGAGTCTTATTCCTTCTTTCTTTTACACCATTCTACTGCGGAGTCCCAAGTGCAATTATCTGGGATGTAATCTCCTTTGATGATAAGTAGTCCTTAAACTCTCGAAAGAGGTATTTCTCACCACGGTCGGATCGTAGTAATTTGATCCTTTTACCCAGATGCTTTTTCGCCTCTGTCTTGAATTCATTGAATTTCTTAAAGCATTCGAACTTCCGGTACATCAAGTAAATGTATCCATACCTTGAGTAGTCATCAATGAAACTGATGAAGTACTCAAAGCCACCTCTTTCCTGGATTATCATAGGACCACACACATCAGAATGAACCAGCTCTAACGGTTCTTTAGCTCTATTGGATTTGGGCAAAAAGGGCCTTTTGGTCATCTTACACTCTAAGCAAGATTCACAAACTAGAAGTGGCTCCACTTTTAATAAACTCAAAAGTCCATATGCTACTAGTCTCTTTATCATTTTTGGATTAATATGACCCAAGAGTAAGTGCCAAAGAAACGTTTAGTTCATTAAAGAAGAAAACTTTCTCTTATATGGTAATATAGATATATTATTCGTTTCAGTCAGTTGATGTGTAGGAGAGATTGGAGTAATAATATAAAGATCATCTACCAATGTACCAGAACAGATAACTCGTTTATTATCGTTAATAACCACATAGTTATTAAAATAAACCAAAATATCCATCTTTCGCCAATCCAGAAACGAAAACTAAGTTCCTTCTAATGGCAGGTACATAAAGACAATCTCTCAATATTAAAACTCTATCTCTACCAAAACTGAGAGTGATATCTCCTACTGCAACTGCTATTACCTTTGTATTATTGCCCATATATAGGTAAATCTCTCCATCACTAAGTTGTCGGGCTTTTTGGAACCCCCTATAATAAATTAAAGACATGATTAGTGGCTCCCGTATCTACACACCAGGTACCGGTAGATAACACCACTAAACATATTTTCACAACCAGTGAGTAGAAATTACTCTGTTTATTCTGCCTTCTGAGAAATACTAGACAAAACTTTTTCCAATGTCGGGTCTGGTTGTAGTGAAAACTTATGCTTTTCACATTTTTCACACCAGTTCGTGGGTCACTAACTACCCTAGAAATCGTGTCTCCCTGATTTTGAACCTTTTTCTTCTTCATGCATTTTCGCCTAGAGGAAGAACCTTTTTCAAAAACAAACACATTTTCTGGTATTGAAAGAATACCATTTGTAGTTAAAGCTATATGTAAGTTACATTTTTAGTCAACAAAGTTCAATCCCGTAAGTTATTTTCTTTGAATGTTAAAGCGAGTGGGTTGAAATTCATTTTAATCCTGAGAATCACATAATTAAAAAAATCAAGTAATTACGATGAGAAAAAGAATTTATTTTAATTTGGTTCTCTCTACCATTTTAAAATTAATTCGCCAATAGCCTGGTAACCTGAGAATAGCATGCCTCGATGGGAAGACGTCTACTATCTTTAATAAAACAAGACAGGCCAATTCTTTTTAATTTTACTATCTAGGCAACTGACCATGCCAGGTAAAATTAAATAGTTGACATAGTTTTGGTCCAGTATATAGTAGCAGTGACACAGTTGGAGAGAATACTACAATATACAGCTAAGTGTTAATCATTACCTAATCCCAAATCAATCGTTTCGCAATGAATCCTTCAGATGGAGAAGTGATCTACACTAACAATTATCCTGAATTATTTCTAAATGAGGTTTGTACTAGCGATACCGCAATTAATCTGTCCAATGGGGAGGTAGGCCTTACTGTCAATACGCAGAGTTTAATCACATCACCTACAAACTGATATGGAGACTGCAGGATTTATCTGTGAATAAATTTTCTCTCCCACTTATATTTTTAAAATATTTTTTAGGGTTATAAAAATTCGTTTAATTAAAATAAATTTATTAATTTCGAAAGTCACACGATCTGAAAGAATCAAACATCTTTCCGTGTATACGATTATAAAGATTCTGATTTATCAAACCATCTTTTCGTGTTTAAATGCGTACCAAATAAAATTTATTAAATGCACAGTTTTTCTCTAATTTCTCAGCTAAGATAGTGATTAATAGCATTTATTTATTTTATTTTTCGTTCTATATTTTTCAAAAAATAATAATTTATTTTGATTAAATATATTTTTATTTAATTAATTCAAAATTCAGAATTTATTCTCATGTTTTTCCAAAATATTCGATTTTAAAAAAATCATCTTAAATGTGATATTTTGTTAAAAATAAAATATCTAAACAAAATTTATTTAATTAAAATTAATTAATTAAAAAAATGTAATTTAATTTTCGATTACAAAATATTTTAATTAAAACTAAGATTTTAAATTAATTAAATTAACAAGATAAAAATAATAAATATACAATCATTTACGCAGTTTATATATATATATATAATCATGATATGTATATATCCCGAATTTATGATCCCAGTGAAACACTGAGATATTTTAGTCTATCTAAGAGAATCGGCTGTTTCAATCTCTATTCGCCTTTAATTCAGTAGCTTAATTGCATCAAACTTTCCTGATATTATATGATGTATCAATATATATCATATCAGTCTCGTATATATTAGAATATATATTAAAATCAGTCCCGAGAGAGAGAAAATCGTCGGCAACCACTAGCCACTGCCGGCACTACCTTGCTGCCACCTTCAGGCGGCTGCTGCCGCCTCATATGGACTCAATTTTCGACGAGTTTTATACCATTTGAAAGTTTTCAAAATATGAAATTTTTTGTCAAAAAATTTACGGCAAAATTGCCCGAAAAACAGTCAAAAAAATTGTCCGAACAACAAAAAAACACAGCTGGCCGCAACAACACTGCGCAGCCAACTTCTCGGGGTTTTTTTGACCTCTTTTCGAACTCGATTTTCGACGTACTTTATATCAAAAGAAATCTCTTCAAAAGTAATATTTTTCAATAAAAAACTGTTCGAAAACAACCCAAAAAACTGCCAAAAACACGGCCTAAAGTTGCTGCCGCCGCACCCAGCGCCGCCGCCTTTAACTACCAACTTCCTGAGGCCGTTCCAACCTCATCCGAACTCCATTTTCGATATATTTTATATGAAAAAAAAGCTTTCAAAAAGGATTTCATGATTTTTCAAGCAACCGAGAGTCCTAATACAACTTGAACACATGAAGCTTATTCTGAAAAAAATTCTTGCAACTTATCTCTTAACAGGAGACTGAAACTCTTTAGAGTTTCGACATAATCATAAAATCGAAATTAATATTTATCTTGCATTTAAATTTTTTTATATTTTAACTGCATGGATGATATTTATTGGTTTTACTTATCCTGTTAATTTAATTAATTCGAATATTCGGTTTTAATTAAAATATTTTGGAATAAAAAATAAAATTAAGTTTTTTTAATTAATTAATTAATTTAATGAAAAAACTTTAGATATTTTATTTTTTTACAAAATATCACGTTTAAGATGATTTTTTTAAAAATCGGATATCTTGAAAAAAACGTGAAAATTAATTCTGAATTTTGAATTAATTAAATAAAAAAATATTTAATCAAAATAAATTATTATTTTAAAAAAAATGTGAAACAAAAAATAAAATAAATAAATTTTCTTTAATCATTACCTTAGCTGAAAAGCTGAAGAAAAAACTGTGTATTTATTAAATTTTATTTGTTACGAATTTAAACACGAAAAGATGGTTTGATAAATCAGAATTTTTAGAATCGTATATACGGAAAGATGTTTGATTCTTTCAGATCGTGTGACTTTCAAAAGATAGTTTGATAAATTAGAATATTTGGAATCGTGAACACAGAAAGATATTTGATTCTTTCAGATCATGTGACTTTCGAAATTAATAAATTTATTTTAATTAAACGGATTTTTATAGCCCTGAAAAATATTTTAAAAATCTAAATGGGAGAGAAAATTTATTCACAGATAAATTCCGCGATTTCCATCACCAGTTTGTAGGCGATGCAATTAAATTCTACATATCGGCAGTAAGGCCTTCCTCCCCAACGGACAGATTAATTGCGGTATCGCCAGTAGAAACCTCCTTTAGAAATAATTCTGGATAATTGTTAGTATTAATCACTTCTCCAACTGAAGGGTTCATTGCGAAGCGATTAATTTGGAATTAGGTAATGGTTAACACTTAGCTGTATATAATAGTTTTCTCTCCAACTGAGTCACTGCTATTATATACTGGATCGAAACTATGTCAGCTATTTAATTTTTACTTGGCATGGTAATTTGCCTAGATAGTAAAATTAAAAAGAATTGGCCTGTCTAGTTTTATGATGGATAGTAGACGTCCACCCAACGTGGCAAGCTATTCACAGGTCACCAGGCTGTTGGCGACTTAACTTTAAAATGGTAGAGGGAACCAAATTAAAATGAATTTAAAATTTTTCTCATCATAATTAACGATTTTTTTAATTATATGATTCTCAGGATTAAAATAGATTTCAACCTACTAGCTTCTATACTCAAAGAAATCAAACTAACGGGGCCAAATTTTGTTGACTGGAAATGTAAATTGGATATTTCTTTAACTACAAATAGTATTCCTTCAATACCAAAAAATGTGTCTGTTTCAATGAAAGCTTCTTTCTCGGGACCGAAGGCGTGAAGAAGAAAAAGGTTTAGAAATAGAGAGACACGATTTCTAGGGTAGTTAGTGGGCCACGGACTTGTGTGAAAAAGCCAAAAAGTAGGTGTTTTTACTGCAACCAGATC
Organism: Heliamphora exappendiculata; assembly: GCA_034768845.1. Taxonomy (NCBI): domain Eukaryota; kingdom Viridiplantae; phylum Streptophyta; class Magnoliopsida; order Ericales; family Sarraceniaceae; genus Heliamphora; species Heliamphora exappendiculata. The sequence goes on along the minus strand of JAOTRH010285052.1, from coordinate 3,065 downwards.
CGGTACTGGAAAAAGCTATGTCCAGTATTTCTCAGAAGGCAGAACAAACAGGATAATTTCTGTTAACTGATTTTGAAAACATGTTTACCAGTGTTACTATCGGTACCTGGTGTGTAGATACGGAAGCCACTAATCATGTCTGTAATTCATTATAGGGATTTTAAAAAATTCGACAACTTAGTGATGGGGAGATTTACCTGCATATAGGTAATAATACAAAGGTAAAAGCTGTTACAGTAAGAGATGTCACTCTCAGTTTTTTGTAGAGATCATATTTTAATATTGAGAGATTGTCTTTATGTACTTACCACTAGAACGAACTTAGTTTTCGTTTCTGAATTGGCTAAAGACGGATATTTAGTTTATTTTAATAACTCTGTAGTTATTAAGGATAATAAATGGGTTATCTATTTTGGTATATTGGTGGATGATCTTTATATTATTACTCCAATCTCTCCTATACTGTAACTGACTGAAACGAATAATACATCTATATTACCATATAAGAGAGTTTTCATCTTTAATGAACCAAACGTTTCTTTGGCACTTACGCTTAGGTTATATTAATATAAAAATGATAAACAGACTGGTAGCAGATAGACCTTTGAGTTCATTGGAAGTGGAGGCACTTTCAGTCTACGAATCTTTCTTAAAGGGTAAGATGACCAAGAGACCCTTTTCAGCCAAAGTCTATAGAGGTAAAGATTTTTCAGAGCTGGTTCATTCTGATGTATGTGGTCCTATGAAAATTTGGGCTAGAGGTGGCTTTGAGTAATTCGTCAGTTTCATTGATGACTACTCAAGGTATGGATACATTTACCTGATGCACCGTAAGTCAGAATGCTTTGAGAAATTCAAAGAACTCAAGGCGGAGGCGGAGAAGCGTCTGGGTAAAAGTGTCAAATCACTACGATCTGACCGTGGTAGAAAATACCTCTTTAGAGAGTTTAAGGACTACTTATCATCAGAGGGGATTACATCCCAGTTGACTGCACGTCGCACTCCACAACAGAATGGTGTAACAGAAAAAAAGAATATGACTCTTATGGAGATGGTAAGATAATGATGAGTTATTCAGGTTTACCACATTTGTTTTGGGGACTCGCTTTAGAGACAGCGGCTTATATTCTTAACATGGTACCTTCTAAGTCAGTACCTTCTACTCCCATAGAATTGTAAATTGGGCGTCAGCCTAATCTAAAACACATTCGAATTTGGGGGTGTCCAGCACATGTGGTGAAAGGGAATGCGGGTAAGATGGAACCGATGACAGGAGTATATTTCTTTATGGGGTATCCCAAGAAAACGAATAGTGGTCTATTTTATAATCCTAAGGATCATAAAGTCATTGTTAGCACAAATGCCCATTTCTTGGAAGATGATTATATTATGGATCACATGCCCAATAACAAAATTATTCTTGAAGAACTGAGAGAAAATACTAGTAGAACGGAAGAAAAACCACAAGTTACTGATATTCCATTACCTCGTCGTAGTGGGAGGATTATCAGGATAGGTACAAATCAAGAACAGGGTGCTGATGCACAAGACTCAAATTTTGCACAGCGTGTTACTACTAGTACATAGACACGAGTAGTGTCTCGTCGTAGTGGGAGGGTTGTTTATCAATCTGACCGGTATATGTTCTTGGAATAGTATTTTGACAGGATCTTGGTAGAACTGGATACCAAACCCTATAACTACAATGAAGTACTAAATGACAAAGATGTAGATCTTTAGCAAATGGCTATGAATTCAGAGATAGAATCTATGTATTCCAATCAGGTCTAAGAAATTGTAGAACCACCCGAAGGGATAAAATCTATTAGATGGAAGTGGATCTACAAGAGGAATAGAGGAGTAGTTGGGAAGGTTGAAACCTTCAAAGCTATGCTTGTTGCTAAAGGATTCACTCAGAAAGAAGGGATCGACTATGATAAAACCTTTTCGTCGGTAGCCATGTTTAAGTCTATCCGAATTCTCTTATCAATTGCCGCACATTTCGATTACGAAATTTAGCAAATGGATGTCAAGACAGCTTTCCTTAACGGAAGTCTTGACGAGTGTATCTATATTATACAATCAAACGATTCATTGCAAAGGACCAAAAACACATGTTATGTAAGCTTAAGAGATCCATTTATGGACTTAAGCAGGCATCGAGGCCTTAGAACACTCGATTTGATCAAGCTGTAAAGTCTTATGGTTTGATCAAAGTCCGGATGAGTCCTGTGTGTATAAGAAGCGTAACGAAAGCGTGGTGAACTTCCTAGTATTTTATGTAGACAATATCTTGCTCATCGAAAACAATATGGGGGCATTATCTACGGTTAAAGTATGGTTATCTGGGCAATTCGATATGAAGGACTTGAGAGAAGCCAGTCACATCCTTGGGATCAAGCCTATGCGAGATTAGAAAAAAAGAATGTTGGGCTTATCAAAAGCAAAGTATATCGATGATATCCTTACTCATTTTAGCATGAAGGATTCCAAAAAAGGTTTCACCCTTTTAGGCATGGAATCACTCTATCAAGGATCAGTGTCCTATGACACCTGATGAGATAGAGAGGATAAAAGCAGTTCTTTATGCTTCGGCAATAGAAAGCCTCGTGTATGTTATGTTTTGCACTAGATCCGACATCTGTTTTGTCGTTGACATGGTTAGCAAATATCAGTCTAATATAGGGCAGGAGTATTGAACTGCGGTAAAAAATATAATTAAGTACCTGAAAAGGACTAAGAATTATATGTTGATTTACCAGGTAGACAGTCTAATACATTTGGGGTACACTACTCAGATTTTTAATCAGACATAGTGCTTGCATCAGGAGACAACCTTACAGATTCTTTACAAAGAGCTTACCGACTAAAATTTTTAATAGTCATGTAGAGGGCATGGTAGTCAGATGTGTGGTAGCGTGATTTTGAGTATAAGTGGGAGATTGTTAGGGTTGGTATACTAAAAATCATGTTTTTAGTATTTAATTTATTTTTTAATAAAATTAATTTTTTATTTTATGAGAATCTTTATGAGCAATGTATGTGTATCATTTCTTTGATATGTA
>JAOTRH010284941.1:0-38813 GCA_034768845.1 Heliamphora exappendiculata | reverse complement strand
AAAAAAAACAAAAAAAGTGAGAGGAATAAGAATAAGCAGCGCACCACCGCACCCCCCCCCCCCCCCCCCCTCCCCAAAACGCTGCTCAGCCGGCCATTGTCGGCGCCGTTGTCACCGCCGTTCATGCCATCCACGCCGACCACCACCACTGGCGATCCTTCGCCGCCGTTCCATCGCAGATTGTCGGTCTCTCTCTCATATCTCTCTCTCCCTCTCTCTCTCGCTCTCTTAAATCGCAAACCTCCACCCCCAACGCGACGAATAAAGCAAATGACGGCAGAGGCAGCGACAGGGTATTCGGCGATGACGACAGGTGTGGACGGCAGTGGCGATGACTGGCAACGAACTCCTCTCTCTCTCTCTCTCTCTCTTGCTTGCTCTCTCAAATCGCAAACCCCCACCCCCAACACGACGGCGAATGATGGCGGCGACAGGGTACCCGGCAGTAACGATAGGTGTGGACAGCGGTGGCGGTGACCGGCAACGGAGATAGCGACGGCGTGGGTGTGGTGTGCAACGGTTGGGGAGGTGCGGCGCCATTATCGATCACTACCCTTTTGACGATCTAACGCAGTTAGTGAACGAATTCGATTGCTGGTAAATTACTATGGCGAATTCAAATCGAAAAATTATTGTTTTATAAACTTCATAAAAAAGAAAAAAAAATAAAGAAACGGCTACTGCATTGAAGGGCAAAATGGGAATAGATTTAATGACATAAACGGTGACAGACGGAATCTTAATGATTTGGGTTAGTATGTAACAATATTTAAGCATGTAAGGGAGATCAGTATAATTTGTCCAAAAATGTAAGGTTAATTGTATTTAATCAAAATCTCAAATGAGGTCAGTGTAATTTATAAAAAAAAACAGTTTTTAAAATAAAAAATATATAAAAACAGTTTATAAAATAATTTAAAAATATACTTTAAAATAAGAAATAATAAAAAACATATTTAAAAAAAAATAATAAACAGATTTCTTTAAAAAAACAACAAACAGTTTTTTTTAAATGATAAACTCTTTTTTATAAATAAAAAATAAATTGTTTTTCTAAAACTAACAATAAAAAACTTTTTAATTAAAAAATATATAATATTGTGCTAAAAAATAATAATAATATTTTTTTTGACATTTGAGTATGAATTTTTCAATTCGGAATTGTTAATCCTATCCCTCCCCCTAGAATAGAATTATCCCATGTTTATGAGATTAAAAATTCGCTCCATATAGTATAATATGAGACCATTAATTACAACCAATCATAGAATATGAAATTACTAATCAAATTTTAAATTTATTTCTCTCATAACAAACATACCCTATGTGTAATATGTTAAATAAGTGAAAAAGTAAAACGTGAATAAGTGTGTTTGTTGAAAATGATGTAAAAGGGAAGTCTGGTCATGACTCTTCGGACAGAGGCCAAGCCTTATCCAAATGCTCAAAAGTAAGTATGTCATTTAGTCAGTTAGTTCGTTACCCGGTTCAAGCATGTTTGGCTTATTAGGTTAAAACTCAGCACAACCTCGATGCTCGGGTGGGCTCAACCTGCTCGAATAATATTTGAGTTGGGCTTCGATATACCTATTAGAGTCTGCCTCATAAGGCCCGCCCAATAGCCTGCCCTAAAGGCCCACGTAACCTCCAAAAAATAAAGATAAAGAATTAGTTTTCTTCAAATTTAAATGAATTATTTACATATATTTTTTTGATCGAATTCATTCATTATATAGAGTTTGTCGAGTTTATTATTCATACAAAAAATAGAGTTGATCTGATATATATAATTATGTGAATAGATTACAATTATTTATAAATAAATAAAAATAGTAAATATAATATTTTTGTTAAATAGTTAAACAAATATTTTTTGATCACGTAGCTAAAGATATTATATGAATTTCATTTTTTAGATGGATAACAAACTCAGTGAACTCTACAAAATAAATGAATTTGATAAAAAAATATAAAATCCCGTTAGCCCGCCCATTAGCCTGGCTTGGCTAAGTCGATCGGGTATGACTTGGGCTTTGTAATTTTAGTTCAAGCCCAGCTCATTGGCCCGCCACAAAAATAGCTCGTCGAACATAACCCATGGGCGGGCTTGGGCACTGTCTGGCCCGACCTATTGATGATCCTTACTCAAGAGCAAATAATTTTTATCTAAATAGAAGTCATGGTTGTCCTCACGCTCGAAGGCAATGAGCTAAAAACTTCATGTTATGGTCCACCACTCGAACGCAGCTTTTGGTTGTCTAGATAGCCAAGTATAGAGAGTTATACATTTTTGTTATGTACATCTTGACCAACAAAAACTCAACTTTAATTCATAGTTCGATTAGGGCTAAATTTTTATACAAATTGAAGCCCCGACAATTTAGTTTCTAACGGTGTTAATTTTATCACCCATTTCCAAAGAGAAAAGAATAGATGATCAAAAGGGTGCAAATTAATCAAAAAGTATTTCAAATTTTATTTGCTATTTTTCTGTTGATTGAGCATACTTCACATCCAAAGTTTAAAACTCTTTAGTTTAATTTATCTATCGCACTTATAACATGGTGTTCGAAAGTTTCAAGTACATCTTGATCTTATATTTATGTATTCAAAAGAGAAAATTCAAGATAGGTTTCAAAGATTTCTAATAACCAAATTAGAGAATTCTAGTTCTCTATGACACTACCAAACCTAAAACTCTTCAATTGACCATTTTGACCATTCTAATTTTTGGTTTATTTTTTATTTTTTATTTTTTATTTTTTGAATTATGAGATAGACATTAGAGTAGATGCTGAATCTCTTACCTTAAGTTGACGTCCTCAACAAAAGTTCTCTGACTTCCCTTCAGTACTTTTCTTGATTTCCTTATGTTTTCCTTAACTTTTTTCTAGCCAAATACCATCTCCAAAAAATTTGTTGGATTCTTTTTCTCCTCTCTGTTCTCTTATAATCCCAACTCTTCTAGAGAGATTTACGCCTTTGTTTCATATATATTTCCATTTTACACTTAAACTGAATTATAAAATGACACAGATTAATTTAGATGACTCATCAATTCGATCACTAATCACTAGATTAACTTAATTAATCAAATCTTAATCTAACTAATCAAGTTTTTCTCAATTATCCAATTCAATTATGTTAATTAGACTTACTGTTAATCGACAATCGACTGATTAATTAATCAATTCTTAATCTAACTAATCCAAAGTTGTTAATTAATCTCCTTTAACTAAGCTAATCATGCTGATAAAAAAAACTAAGTTAGTCATGCTTACTATTAATTAAGTTACATAATCAATCATGCTTATTCCTAATTAATTTTGATTAACTTTGCTATCTATATAAGTCCCAAAATGACACTATAATCAACATAACTATTCGTTAAGAATTTTAAAATTGTCAAAGTATTACTTACGACACTAACAAAGTTAAATTGTGAAGAACGTTAAGTACACGAAATATATTTACATATTTAAGACACACATATCATATGACTTTCGTCAACATGTTTTTCTAATACACGACATATGAGATAGAAAGTTTTTTATTACAAAATTTAATTTTCTCTCTAAAAATAGTATTTTGACTAGAAAATCCTTATTTCGTCACAAATATTACTAACCTTTTTTTTTGTGACAAAGATTATTTTTCCTCCCAAAAGCTTAATCAATTTTTGATAAGAAAATTTCTTTGTAATAAGTGTCTATTTTGCGATGAGTTATATTTTTTGTAGCAAAAAAAGACCTTTAATTATTAGTGATGATAATACTTCGTTTGCAATATGTAATTGTTTGTCACAAATTTTATTTTTCATCTCGAAACAATCTTCAATTATTGTTAATAACAATATTTTGTCACCAATTCGTATTTTTGTAACGATTATAAATTTTCTCATAAAAATGGATTATATAATTGGTGGTGATAATGTTTTGTCGTTAAAAAATAAAATTTTCCATATCAAATTTTAGAAAAAATCATAAAAAGTAAATTTAACCTTTATAACTTTTAGTTTTAATTTTTGAAATATTTCAAGACTTTTTTTTAATCTAACGTACTTAACTGGTGAAGATCACGTATTTGTTTTGAATATTTGCCATCTAAAAAATTAAATCAATTAATAACTATTATGAATGGCCCAATTTATTTTAGCAACATAACTATAAAATTGGTTAAAACAATATTAAGGACTCTAAATGCATTTAATCATGATATTGATAAGATGATCGATCATACATGTAAAGTTTTCATATTGCCATTGTTGTCTCACATTTGTCGTCACTGTTACCACTGCCAATGCTACCATGATCACCTCTGCTATTATCGTCGTCACCACCACTACTACCCACACCATTATCCTCACAGCCACTACACTACAACCGCTAGTGTACATCAACCACTGTACCACTATTTGCAACGCTACTTCCATTGTTGTTACCATAATCATAAATGTTGCCACATTCGCCACCACCACTCCTATTACCTCTGCCAGATGGTCGGCCGTTAACACCACCACCACCATTGCCACTATGTCCCCACTACCCACTAGTACCACTACCACTATCCATACCAATATATATACTAGTACAAATAGTAGCCATATTATTTTAGAGTCACAACCAATCAGATAAAAACGATATCAGCAAAAACTATGTTTGAAACTTTTTTTTCCATAAAATAATTCCAAGAGGAAAAAGATTTTGGTTAAAACAAACAGAACATAATTCTTCTTATTACGAATGAAGAAGTTTCCATCCTAAAAACAACCATGATGATGATGATAACAATGACAATCTTTATGTTTGTTGTTGCAGCTTGTCTTCCAGATTGCATGCGGAGCTATAGTTCACACGTGATAATGATCTTTTTAATTATTTTTCAGGGAGTAGATGGCCGATGATGCAGCACATGCACATCCAAATGCAAATGCAAATGCAAATGCACATGCAAATGAGCCACATGTTCAATTTATGATACACTTTTTTATGCTTTTCCTATTCATATTTTTAACCACCGAACTTTTTGTTGATGTAAAAGCTAAAAATATATCAAACGTTACAACTTAAAACTAAAAAAAATAAGCATATTCAATATTTTACTAAAACGTAAAATAGCAAGTGACCTCTATGGAGAGAAACACAGAGGCAATAAAGGATGTTCTGTCTAGCTCAAAGGATGTGCGGGTTGGGCAAAATGATAAAGAGAAACAGTTTAAGAAAGGCTCGGTATGAGAACTCTACGGCAATGGCCAAAAGACACCCAAAGCTACCCACGACAACTTTGAATCAAAGCACATTATATATCTTTATCGATAACCTTCCAAACGAAATGTACAATGGGTGGTTGAGCGGCATTTTTAGTAACTGTGGCAAAGTGGTAGATGCTTATATCCTAAACAAATGTAGGAAAAAGACTCAAACCAGGTTCGGCTTTGTGAGGTTTGCTGCTCTACCCACAGCCATAAAGGCCATCAAGTTGTACAATGGTGCTTGGTTGGGTAGGAACAGACTGAGTGTGGGGCTAACTATTTATGGTCCTAGCTCTAGGAAAGCTCCACCCAGCAAAGGTCAGGCTCCTGTATCTGTGGATAAGACCAAGAAATATCATATCTACAAGGAAGCTAAAAGGGACTCAAGAACATATTCAAAGGTGGTCAATGAAGGGCTTGTTCAAGATCAGTGTACTAATACAAGGACCCAAGTAAAGGCAATAAAAGGGGAGATGGATGCTGAATGGCTTAGATGTTACAAAGTGGGTATAACTAAGGATTGGAGGTTGACCCACTCCATACAAGATGCTATGAGGAGTGAGAATATCTTCAATATCACAATTATCCCCATGGGCAGTAGAAAAGTTTTAGTCCAGTTTGTATAAGAAAGTAACAAGATTGCCTACCGCGAAGGAGCCAGGGACTGGTTGAACACGTGGTTTAAAGCTTATATAAGGGGAGCTATAGGGAAACTAATATGAATAGTAAAGTATGGATAAGAATAGAAGGAGTCTCATTAATTGCATGAAATGAGGCTACTTTCAAATCAATTGGCAATGAATTTAGGGAAGTCGTCTTTGTGGAATCAAAGACAGCTAAACGAAAGGATCTTGAAAGAGGTCTAGTCCTAATCTATACTAAGTAGAAGAGGCTGATTGATAACTGGTGTAATTTATAGGTTGGTAAGTTTTCCTATACGATAAGAGTGGCTGAGGTCCCTTTCTTAGGATGGCTTGTGCTTAATTGTAAATCAAAAACTTTAAGTGAAACTCAGGGAAGTGGCTCCTCTGGCTAGTGTGAGCACGCCTATAATAACTTGAAAAAGACCCAAGACAATCAAAGAAAGAAGGCCATTGACGAAGAGTTTTAGACCACTCAGAAAGGGTAGACGATGATGATGTGGATCAAAACACAGTTATTGAGGAGACAGTACTGGAAGAGGATGGGCAACAACTGTTGGAAAAGTTAACCTCGACAAAGTATAACACCTTTGGCAATAAAAAAAAATCTCTAACTGCTTTGCAAAGCCCCGGTGAGCCATCTTCAGATGACTTTTAGAGTAAAAGTAATGTTGGAAATCAGAAAAGCTAAGCATGGGACATAGAGAAATCTGTCAAAACTTCTCTACCTGCTCCCCTTTTTTTCAAATCCAATAGGCTACTCCCACATATTAGGGCCCAATAAATGGAAGAAGGTTCTCAAGATTAGGCTCACAAAAATAATGTAGATGGCTGGCCTAAATCTGCAATTATAAGCTCTCCTATAATTCTTGGGAACCCAATTGCATCCCCAAAGCCTAGTCAACCAATACAGGTAATTACCTTAAACCCACTGGTAGTTGGAGAGGAGGTGGTGTATCAGTTGAAATAGAGAAAAAAGGTAAGGAGAAAATTGATCCTAACTTATCTGGGCATTCCACTATTGAGTAGAGTGAGCAAGATAAAAGTTAGAAAGCAACAAAAAGGTTTTAAAGTTAAGAACCTTAAAGGAATTTCTCAAGCTTCGATTTCCACAGGGGACATTCAAAATCGCAATAAGTTGATTATTGAGAAAGTTGAACATGTGATTGAAATGGGAAAATAACTGGGCATCAATTTCAAAGGGTTAGAAGATGAGGTGATTGAAATCCTCTCGAGTATAGGCTTAAAAGAATGGGAGAAGAACTATAATCAGGAGAAGGAACTTTGAGCTTAAGCTCAATAGGTAAACAAAGGTGTGACATATATATTTTTAATGCCTATCAAAATACTTTCTTAGAATGTCAGAGGATCGAGTAACATATCTAAGAGGAGAATGGTTTCAAAAGTGTCACAATCAAGGCATATTTCCATATTGTTGTTGCAAGAAACCAAATCTAAAGGTTGGGATCAAAGGGTATGAAATCACAGTGGGCTGGCAGTGCTGATTATGCATGGCTTGAGGTGAAGCCTGAAGGAGCTTCGCTCCGCCTTCTGATCATATGGGAGAAAAGCATCTTCACACTTCAATACTCTTCAACCAACAGAAATTTCATTCTAATGTTGGGTAATTTGAAAAGAGATATCCCTTGTGTCATAGTGAATGTATATGGACCTAATATTAATTCAGACAGAAGACAGGTATGGGAGGAATTGCTAGCTTTCAAAGCTAGTCTAATAGCCCTTGGCGCGTAGGGAGAGATTTTAATGAAGCCCTTAAAGTTGGGAGGAGGGATGGAGATTAGAGAATCACCAAAGGCATGAGTCTTTTTATGAAATTTTGCAGAAGAAATGGAAGTTATAGACCTCCTAATGATTGGGAAAAACTTCACTTGGTCCAACATGTAAGTGGATGCAAAACATAATAGGCTGAATAGATTTCTAGTTTCGAGGGAGCTGCAAGCAAAGCTTGGATGGAAACAATCGGGATTACCCAGATTTCTTTTAGATCACTACCATATCCTTTTGGGCCCTGATGAGCATGATTGGGGCCCTAGGCCTTTTAAATTTTTTAATTCTTAGTTAAGGCAACCATCCCTACATAGAACAATTTAAGAAGCTTAAAAAAAGTACAATCACCAGGGATGGGCCAATCATGTTCTTTTGCTGAAACTGAGGGATATAAAAGATTCCATCAAACTTTGGAGAAAAGGAGAGGATCAAGGTCAACGGGAGCTATTGCAATATATTATTGGTATTAGTGTGCCAGACAGGCTTGATAGTCTTGGTGAAAGTAGATCCCTAAATGCTAATGAGAGAAGGCAAAGATCCAAACTGAAAGGCACTCTCTGGAAGCATCATGTTATGGAAGAAGCTAATTGGAGACAAAAAGCTAGGATAGCCTAGTTAAAGGAACGGGATTCAAATGCCAAATCCTTCTATTTGTCAGTAAAAATGAGATATTTGAGGAACTTTATTAGCCAGATAACAACTGGAAACAACATTCTTATCCATCCCGAGGAAGTAAAAGGCGAGGTAGTTAGACACTTCACATATCTCTTCCATTAATCTAAAGAAATCAGACCAATTCTTTAAGGGAATATAGGCAAAGGGCTGCTTACCAATAGAGCTGAAATGCTGGAAAATGAGTTCACAAAGGAAGAGGTTAGTGCAATCGTAGCTAATTGTGCTGGGAAAAAGGTTCCAGGTCCAGATGGATTTAATTTTACATTCATCAAAAAAGTTTTAGAGTTGGATTAAATAGGAAATTATGAGGTTTATGAAGGAATTTCACTTAAATAGCAGCTTGACCAAAGGGTTGAATGCAACTTTGCTTGCCTTTATTCCTAATACTGATAATTTCCAAAACTTGCATGACTTTAGACCTATAAGTTTGGTGAACTCAGTCTACAAGATTTTGGCCAAGCTCTTAGTAAGAAGGATAAACAAGGTGATCCAGGATCTCATCGATGAGAAACAAACTGCTTTCATCTAAGGCAAACAAATTATGGATGGAATCCTTATAGCAAATGAGGTCAGTGACTTTGGAGAAGGCAAAAGAAATCTAGCTTTGTGTTTAAGGTGGATTTTCATAAGGCTTATGATAGCCTCAACTGGAACTACATTTTGGAAATGTTAGATAGTTTCGGCTTTGGCCGAAAGTGGAACTTATGGATTAAAGAATGTATTTTCACAACCACTCTGTCAGTCCTTGTGAATGGAAGGGTTACAAAAGATTTTCCCATGAGCAGAGGGGTTAGACAGGGTGATCCTTTATCTCCCTTCCTCTTTGATATTGCAGCTGAGGGGCTAAACATTCTCATTCAAAGGGCTGTCAGTTTAGGCCTCGTGAAGAGGTTGATGATAAGTAGTACTGGGGTGAATGTGACTCATTTACAATTCGCAGATGATATACTCTTTTTCTGTCAGGATGATCCCAATGAACTTAGAAATGTCTAGAGATTCCTTAAATGCATTGAGATTATCTCAAGGCTAAAGGTCAATTTCCATAAGAGTCTGATCTGTGGCATTTGAGTTAGTAATGAAAGGTACTCTAAGATTGCTGAGGCCCTAGGCTACAAAAGTGGTTCCCTCCCCTTCAAATGTCTTGGCATTTCCTTGGGAGCTTCTCCAAACAGTGTCAAGACCTGGTACCCAGTTATTGATGTCTTCAACAAGAAACTGAGAAATTGGAAAAGAAGGCTTCTCTCTTTTCCTAGGAGAATTACTTTAATCAAATCCACTCTTTCTATTCTTCTCACATACTACCTTTCCATTTTTAAAATACCTAAAAAGGTTAGTAATTTATTGGAAAGAATTCAAAGAAAGTTTCTTTAGGGTGAGGAGGGAGGGGCTACGAAATTATATCTTGTTGGATGGAAAAAAATCCTGGCTAGAAAGGAGAAAGGATGTCTTAGTGTGGTCTCCTTACCGGTAAAAAATCAAGTCCTCTGGTCCAAGTGGTGGTGGAGATTTGGGTCTAAAAAGGAAGCTTTATGGAGAAAGGTAATATGCTCCAAGTATGGGCTAAATTTGAACGAGTGGTTTCCAAGAACAATTAGGAGATTAAAAACCTTTACAATATGGAGAGCAATTGTTGACCTTGGTGAGTCTAAGAATTAAGTAGCAAGGGACATACTTTTGAAGAATTTTAAGCATAAGGTAAGAGATAGAAATCGTATTAAATTTTGGCTAGATCCTTGGGATCAAGATAAAGCTCTGTGCGATATCTGTACAAGCAGTAATATCAATGGTTGTTCATGAACAATCCGATGCCTTTAATTGGGGGCTATTGTTCAGAAGAGACTTCTATTCTTGGGAATATGATCAATGGCTTTCAATTCTAAACAGGTTGGCAAGCATCTCGGTGAATGTAAATAAAGTTGATAAATTAATTTGGAAAAGTAAAAAGAATGGTTGTTTCTCAACTAAATCTTTTATCAGATAGTGTGGTGAAGGTGATGAGATGATTCTTGAAAATGTTAAAATAATTTGGCATCAACCAGTTCCCCCAAATGCCTATTCTTCTGTTGGAGGGCTATTCTAGACAAAATTGCTACTAAAGATGTCTTAGCACAGCGCAGGGTGCTTCCCCTTGTGCTTAACTTGAACTGTACCCTCTGCGGAGCTGAAGAGAATTGCTAAGAATGGCTATAGGGGCAACTATTTGTTGAGAGTTGCTACTAAAGAGAATTGCTGTTTGTTGCTATGGGAAATAACTTCCTTAATTTTGCTGTTTGATGTGAATTGCTGCTATAAGGGATGCTTGTTGAACAGTGTAGGAGCTTATTTGCTTTGTAGGTTTTGTTGCTAGATTTTTGTTTCCTTCTCTCCCAGGTTGGTCTCTTGTCAACCTTAAGATTTTTATACATTTTGAGGAAGCTTGACGCATCTTTGCGAGAGAGCTTTTTCCCTTCAGATGCTATTCGTCCTCTTCATATATAAAATTTTCTTTTGCCGTTAAAAACAAAAATTGTAAAATATCAAAAAGGTACCTCAAACGATTTATAAAGACATACTTTTTTGATATCTTAAACAAATTATATATTATTTTAAATTTTTTTAAATAAGTATTTAAAATGCTAAATAAAATATGTAGAATTTGAAATAGACTTTTAGACTTGTTCTCTAGTAAACTATATATATATATCTTTTTTTATCTTTTACATTTTATGTTAGTTTCATGTTAATCAAATAGACACGCTATGTTTCTCTCTTTGTGTTAGATATGAGAGACTTCCACAATCTAAAATTTTTGCTGAAAACGAAAAGGCTTTAGGTTTTTTTTTTTTTTTAACATGAAAAAAGAAAGTTTATTGAGAATTGTAAAATATATTACAAGAGCATTCAAGCCTTGGCAGCACCCAAGGCCATTGAAGATCAGATCTTATCTAAGTAAAGAATGCCAAAAGCTATTTGTTGGTAAGACACCAATACAAAGGTTGGCACCAACCTAGTGTAACACCCTTGCTAAATTGAAAATAGCATCTTCTTATTTGAGAAATCTCTTTTTTACATTAGCTTTCACCCATAGTCCTACTCTAGCCTTAGTATTGTAGACAAATTCAGTTCAATGAGTTTGGGTATGATTAAAAATCATCCTATTTCTTGTCAACCATATAGACCAAACTTTTGTCATTGAAACTACCCCCCCCCCCCCAACTTTCCTTTGATATGCTTCTTCCTCCTTAAGCCCCATGCTTTACACAAGTTCTTCAGGGTACCAGGGGATGCCTATTGAAGCCCCCACCAATCCATTACTATCGACCAAATCTTCCAAGCAACACAGCAGGTGACAAAAAGATGATCCATAAATTCATTACCCTCTTTTCATAGTATACAACAAATGCTGATACATAGTTAGAGGATCTTCCTTTTAGTTAGAAGATCTTTTGTGGCTATTCTTCTTTGAACTACCATTCAACAGAAGAGGAGACACCTAGGTGTTGCTGTTTGTTACCAAATTAATCTTCCTTAGGCTGAAAAGTTTTCTTCTAGTCCTTTCGTTCCAGTAACATACGCAAGGACTTCATTCATAAGCTGAGATTCTCACACTAGCTTGACATCTCTGACGTAAAAGGGTTTGGACTATTAATAAGGTCTACAAGGGATGACCAAATGAAATCTTCCTAGGGGAGTAGAGATCTTCTAAAGAGAGGCATAGAGCCACCATTGTTTGGTTGGCAGCTTCCACACACATTTGCTATATATGGTTACCTCCTTATTGATTGTCGAGTAAAATAGTCTAGGGCATAACTCACTTAGAGGTTTTTGGCCGTTCTAGGGGTTTAACCAGAATCTGATGTTTGTACCGTTTCCCACCTATAAGATTAACTGTTGTTTTAGAATATGACCTATAAGTAAGTGACATGCTGTAATTGTTACAATTTCCTACCAAATCCTCCCTACCTTGTGTTTGTCCCTGCTCTTTGGAAGCCAATCCTTATCAGATTCACCATATAAATGATTTATCACTTTTCTCCATAGTGACACCCTTTCTTAACTATACATCCACCACCATTTTTCTAAAAGAGATTGATTCTCCATAGTGACACCCTTTCTTGAATATACTTCCACCGCAATTTTTCTATAAGAGATTGATTCTTTACCTCTAATGGTTGCACCCCTAGACCAACACATCTTATGCTAGTAAACAACTTACCTTGGGAAATGAGGTGTTGTTTTCCTTTTTTCTTCATTATCTCCCCATGGGAAATCCCACTATATTTCTACTAGTTGCCATCTAACATGCCGAGGCAGCCTCCAAATGAATAGGAAATAGGTGGGAATGCTTGTAAGGGATGATATGATGAGGGTGACCCTTTCTGTTATTGATAATTGCTTGCCTTTCCAGCCACTTAGCCTCTTCCTAACTTCGTTAATGGTTAGATCCCATGTTCTCCCCCTTTGCACTAAGTGACTACTCCCACATAGGGTGAACACTTTTAGAGTGACTACTTTTACATTAGGCGAACACTTTAGAGTGACTACTCCCACATAGGGCAAACATTTCAGAGTGACTTTTTCCACACAAGGCGAACACTTTTAGAGTGACTACTCCCACACAGGACGAACACTTTTGAGTAATTACTCAAACATGCCATATGCCCGTAATAACTTAACACTTTAACCAAAAGTATATTATTAACATCATCGCTTTTACATACACCTATTTCCTCCAACAATATGCGTAGCACACTTGAAATTGACAATGCATTTAAAATTGAAAGTCTCATGCTATCGCACCGTGATGTATTAATATAACATTAACACCAATAACATCATTCATCTTCCATCCATATTTTCTTTCAACAATATAATTAGCATACATTTGAATCTTTAACGTATTCAAAAGCAAAGGTCTCATGCTATCATTCACAAAAAACTCATGATTTAAGACATAAATATATAAAAATTTTAGAAGATTTTACATAATCACTTGTTCAAGATAATAATTAAGCACTCTTACCTGGTTCGGATAAAACACAAACCAATTCCTCTCAAATAAGCCAAGCTCAAACTTTTGGTGACAAACATCGCCAGTGCTTATCAAACAACCCATATAAATAATAAACATAGGGCACCAACTCCTATCATTAAAAGATAAGAAATGGCTTGGGTTCTCGAATAGGTTCTACAGTTAATGGCTTATGGCTCCATGCCCTGTTTAAAAGAAAAAAAAAATCTAAGGGAACCAGTATTTTAAAATGTTTCATCATTGTTTTAGGTTAAAAGTTTATTGGTTGATAAGTCTAGGGATTAGGATTTAAGCTCAAAACTCATTTTCTCACTTAAAATCACGAAGTCAAAATTCTATTAGAGTCAAAGGAAAGTACTTTTAAAATACTACAATAACTCCAAACACTCTGATTTTTTGACATAACAGTTTAAGATGTTCCTTAACTTTTTCGTAAGTGTCAACACAACATAATTCAAGATGTCCCCTAACTTTTTCATAACGAACACTTTGTCTTTTTACCATCATAAACAAGTGTTTTGACCTTTAAAAGACAATGTGTTGAATCTGTCCACTTAGAGATATTCAGTCCAACCACTTCAAAAATTATTTTAACCCACCAAACAGTAGTTCCCAAAGTTACTTAAATTTGGCAGAGGGGTAGAATATTATTTTTGCAACAACTTTTATGAAGAAAATATTTTTTTTTGGTAATTATGAACAAAACATTTTCGTGAAACATTTCTAAAATAGAGTATTTGGCCCTGCAATAAAACATGACAGAATAGAATTTTCAGACCGTACTATCTTGATATATTTACTCAGATGCTTATCCATTTTCGCTTTAAATTTTTTGAATTTCTCAAAATATTTAGACTTATAAGGCATCAAATAAATGTACCAATAGCTTGAGTAATTGTAAATAAAAGTGACACAATATTCAAAGCCACATCTAGCTCAGATAGTCAAGGGTCCACATAAATCAAAATGAGCCAATTCCAACGAGACTTTAGCTCTATAGGCTTTGGTAGAAAACGATCTCTTGCTCATCTTTTCCTCAAAGCAGGATTCACAGACTAGAAGTGTCTTCACTTCTAATGAACTAAAAGGGGTTGGAGGCAAAACGTCTAATATCATTATTTTTGCAAATGATTTTCGGAAAAAATTAACTAGATGGGCAAACGCCAAAACGAGCTCTAGATAAAATTTTTGATGTCGAACGATCAAAATTAAAACCCATGCAACCACAGTTAATTTAGAAAAATGTCTTTTGCCAGTCGAATCTTTAACTACGAGTTTGATTCCGAGTTGAAGCTCCCGTCAGACCCTCTACTGTATTCTCTTATGCGATTCTTGGATATAGTGTGGGCTATAATTTCTTTGAGAACTCGTATCGACAGATCCTAGACAGCTTTAATCTTAAAGACAAGTTATGAAACTGGTTCAGCCTACCTGCATATTTATAGGGCTACAACAGGAACCTATAGAGTAATTATGAGTTAGACTTCTAGTGGAACACAGATACCCATTCAACAATTTTTTCAATTAAGCAAACTTTGCAGTGGTATCTGTAATTATGAAAACTTTGCAGTGATTTCTGTAATTTATATAAAATACTAAATTACAATTCGCACCACTAAAGAACTATAATTACACTCTGACCCATAATCTCAAGACCATCTTGCATTGAGCTCCTATTATTAAATGCTTAACATTTCTCCACACATTAAGATTTTCGATACCCGCTAATTAAATATACGCAAATTAATTACCTAAAATATCATGTTCAATATACACGAATTGTACTAGAAAAGAGAGTCGAAATAATAGACGACACTATTATCTGTTAAACGTAACAAATGCAGGCCTACTAAAATTTTGTGCTACAATCGTACCGATGATTTGTTTATTTTCATCGAAACTGTGAAAAATAACTTATATTCTACAATAATTTAAAATTTGATCTTCTATATGTAAATTGTACTCTACACACTAGATTAAATGCTGTACATAATTTAGACATCTATACATAACATTAAAGAAATAATATACATACATTACTTATTAAGATTCTCATAAAATGAAAAATTAATTTTATTAAAATAAAATTAAATACTAAAAACATGATTTTCGATAAACTAACCCTAACAATTTTTCACTTATACTCAAAATCATACTACCATACATCTGACTCCCATACCCTCTACATGACTATTAAAAGTCTTAGCCAGTAAGCTCTTTGTAAAAGGATTTACACGGTTGTCTCTTAATGCAATCATGGTCACAACAACATCACATTTCTTTACAATTTCCCGTATCAGGTGATACTTACGATCAATGTGCTTTCCTTTCTTGTGGACTCTTGATTCCTTCGAGTTTGCAACCGCTCTGCTATTGTCATAATAAAGTGTAATAGCCAACTGAACTAAATGTACCATGTTTAGATCCAACAAGAAGTTCTTAAGCCAAACAGCCTCCTTGGTTGTTTTAGAAGCTGTCACGTACTCAGCCTCCATGGTGAGTAATGCAGTACTACTCTATAGTCCTTCAACTTATAGCTCCACCTCCTAAGCTAAACACATATCCTGAGGTAGACTTACGGAAATTCTTGTCAGACTGAAAATCTGAGTCTGTGTACCCTAAAAGTACTAGACTGTCTGTCTGGTAAACTAACACATAATCCTTATTCCTTTTCAGGTACTTAATAATATTCTTTACCGTAGCTTAATGCTCCTGGCCAGGATACTGATATCTGCTAACCATGCTAACGGCAAAGCAGATGTCGGGTCTAGTGCAAAGGATAACATACATGAGACTTCCTACTGCCGAAGTATAAGGATCCGCCTTCATCTTCTCTATCCCATCAGGTGTCTTAGGATACTGATAATTGGATAGAGTGATTCCATGCTTGATAGGGAGATACCTTTTATTGAAATCCTGCATGCTAAAACGAGCAAGGATATCATCGATATAATTTGCTTGTGATAAGCCCAACATCTTTTGTGTTCGATCTCGCACTAGAACTACATAAGATTTTAGGTCTCTAAAACAAACCCAGACTTTCTTCAAAGGAACAGACTCAGTAAGTTGTGCCATTGGCCTCTTAGGATGATGTAGTTTGTCAGACATGAACCTATTTTTCTTATGAGACATGTTGTTCAGTCTAATGCAATATGGTTTAATATGTCCTTTTATTCCATAAAGATGACAAGTAGGTACATATATACATGTTATTTAAGACAAGCATCTTTTTCAATAACCTACAGTTTGTACGAATATGACTTGGGATACCATAGTGATGACAAATAGGTATGAATTTAGACTTTCTTACCTCATCATGCTAAATCATGGTCTTATCAGTTTGATTGTTCCTTTTTGTATTCAGTTTTACTGAGAGACCAGCATTTGTTCTTTTTGCACTTGTCCCTTTACTAGTCTCAGCTTGCACAAATATCAGTGCAGCTATTCCTTGAGTTGGTTATCCAACCTTTTCTTTTCCATTGGTTGTTTTACTAGAAGAGACACAAGCAAAACCAAGTCCAGAACTATCAGTTGTTGGTCTTTGATCTCCTAACAATCTATCCAAAACTGCTGACCTTGCATTCAATCGCTTAAAAATAGCATTAGCTCTTTTTAATCAACTTTCAAGTTTAGTTAGCTAGGATTCCAATTCAGCATTTTTTACAAGTGTAGCATGCAAATTTTCTTCCCAACCAAATATTTTAGATACATGATCATTGCTAATCAAGTGAAATATTTCTTTATCTTGTCTGCAATTTTCAAGATTAACAGATAAGATGTCCATTTCAGTTTTAAGGGTCACTTCTCTAGATCGAGCCGTTAGAAGCTCTTGTATGACTTTCTTTATCTCCTTTTCACTTGTTTTGAGTTTGTGTACCAATTTGATATTTTGTTTAGTCAATACATAACTATCTATGTATATCTTGTCAAAAGCTTGTTTGAGACTTTCATTCTCTTCTTCATTATAGAGATTTTTTTCATTTTCATCCTCACCTGAGTCACTCATAGAGGTTTCCTTATCGGTCTCAATGACATCCTTATGGACGAATGCAACAAAGGCAATGACATTTCCATTGTCATCTTTGTTTTCAGTCTCGTCATTCTCGTCACTCAGGTCAGATTCACTCTCATCATCTCAAGTTACAATGAATACTTTTTGCTTCTTTTTAAGATTGTTTGGACATTCTTGAGCGATGTATCGATATCCTTTACAATCATAGCACTGGGGTCCAATGGTTTCCATCTTTAGCCCCCTTCTGTCAAAGGATTTGGACACATTCCTAAATCTGTCATTCCGAATTTTTTTTAGATTTCTCTTCCTGATTATGCTTTTTATTTTTCCAGAACTTATTAAATATTTTAACAAACAAAGCCATAATTTCAAGATCAAAGTCATCATCGGAATCACTTGCAACACCTTGAACCGAGGTAAAAATAACATTTTTAGAAGTTTTATTATTTTGAAAATTCAGAGCGTAGGTTTGTAAGTTTCCAACTAGATTTTCAATAGTGAGAATATCTATGTCTTTACTCTCTTCTATTGTAGTCACTTTAGGTTGGAATTATTCTGGAAAAGATATGAGAATTTTTCGAATAACTTTCAAGTTATGTATTTTTTCACCAATATTAAAAGAAGCATTAACTATGTCACTTAGCTTGATGTAAAAATCATCAAAATTCTCATCATCTTTCATGCGAAGAGTTTCAAAACTAATAGTTAGACATTGAGGGCCCGTTTGGTAACGTTTATAATTTTCTGTTTTTTGTTTACAAAAAATAAAAAATATATTTTTGTTTATTTTTATAAAAGAAACAAAAATAAAAACATGTTTAATAATATAAATGTTTAAAAAGTGGTAGTTGGAGGTTACGGATGAATTCAATCAAAACTTGTTTACAAAACAAGTGAAAACGCATTTTTTCTGTTTCTTAAAATTTTGTAAAATTTAAAAACTATTTACAATTTTTTGAAAATAAAAATAATTACGAAACATGTTTTTGTTTACAGTTTACGAAAAATTTAAAAATAAAAATTAAAAATAGAAAACATAAACGTTACCAAACGGCACGTGAATTTTGGAGATTTTTACGGTTTGTGTTCCTTCATGAGTGACTTGAAGGAACACTGAGCGTACTAATTTTATGAAATTTTTTTTGTGTGACTTTGTTAAAGATAGCATTTATGGCGTTGCTCTTCTAGCCTGTATCCTCAAAAGTGATTTTGTCCCATCAATAACCATAGTGGGATATTTATATCCCTTCATAACGACGAGCCAAACATGTTTATCAATAGATTTTAGAAAAGCCCTCATTCTAACCTTTCATAATGGATAATTGGAAATGTTAAGGAGATGAGGTCTACATGCTGAAGAACCCTCTTTTAAAACATCCATTAATGCAAATCAAACGAAAACGGATCAACACGTAAGAAAAAGTGACCTTCTTTGATACCAATTCAAAAGTGGCTTTCCTTCAAGCAAAAATAGATGTAGTTTGATTTGCATTGATGAATTCTAAGCAATTAATCAAACACACAAACCACACAATATAAGAAACCCACGATTTTTACGTGGAAAATCGTAATAAGGGTAAAAATCATAAGACTTATGCAAGTCCAAAAAATATGGCACTAAATAGTTCTGTTTCGTTACAAGTGATCTTCCAACTCACGGTTGAACCAACGACCTACTGTAGTAACTCACACTCGCTGAATCCTTAAACATCAACTCGTGCATGTTCGCTGCTGGAATCCACCACCAGCCTTTACCGCTTGAGAATCCACTCAAGGTTTGGGCAAGGATGAAGAGAATATTGCTTGATCGATTTTTGTAATGTTCTCAATATATCTAGGAATCGTCAAGTAAAATTCCAAAAAAGGTTTTCTAGACTCGCATGCTCTAAAGCAGCTGTCTTTCAAAAGTAATTGCATGCTTAATTAAATGCGGTTACTCAACCCTAGTAAATGTTAAAGTTGCTTCGCGACCAAGACGAATCTAGCGGTCTTTAGACTGCTTGAGCGATCACAACTTACTCGTAGAACTTTTGAATCGCTTCACTATTTTTACACTGTTCTTGTATCAGTCATGCTACCACATACAGTTCTAACTTCCCAAGAAACAAGTATCACATATTAAGGAGTAAAACGTGAATACTTTGTCACATAATTGCCAAAAAGATCAACACAGAGGAATGGAATTTCCTAAGAAATTAAATATGCATTTTTTCACTGCATTCAAATAGTTGTTGTACCATTATGGAATTATTCTATTTCTCAAGGGAATATCCATAACCATCTCTTGATCAGTTCTCCTATTCCACCTTTTAATGAAGGAAGTCTTTGGTTGGACCTTTGCATTTTTGTTTTAAATTTTTTTCTTGTGCTTATCCAAATTTTTTGACAAGAAGGATTCTTAATTTTCAAGGTTTTTGATGAATAGTTTAGGATGACTTCTAAAATAGTTGCTTCGGTGGCTTCAATATCCTTGAACCGTCATTTTATAGTTAGTGTAATGTAACAACATAAGTTGGCTAATAATCTAATAACTTGAATAAATAATCTAATAATGCGATCCAAAAGTTTAAACTCAAATTATTAGTAGTAGTTCACAAATTTGTTTATATACTAAACATAATTTTTATCTACCATCGATGTAGATTAGGGTATCATAATATCTTCCACTCACATATGCGATGCCCTCGTTGCGTGGCTCAAGTTCTTCCCTTGGTTGAAATTTAAATGACAAACTATTAGCAGACACAGAACATCCCATAAGCGTGCACAAAGTATACAATCTCGGGGTTTCTACTTCTGTCCGAAGCTTTTACTCCTGTATCTACACCGCCACGGAGTCTTACATGAAAATCAAGGTTGGCTCTGATACCATTTGTAATAATCCAAGTAGACTACTGACCCAAAAAACTTGGATAAAGAGCCTAATAACGCAATTCAAAATATTTAATCTCAAGTTATTTGTAGTAGCTCACTTATTTTATTATATATTAGACATTTTTTTGTCTTCCACTGATATGAGATAGAATATTACAATTATTTATTTAAGTTATTAGGTCAGTGAATCACTTGAATCGTTACATGTAATGACCCAAAATAGATCACTCACTGAATAACTTAAACAAAGAGCATGACAATGTTCTTCAAAATTTGTAAGTTTAAGTTATTAGTAGTAGTTCACTTTTATTTCATTATATAACAGATAGATTTTTTTACCACTTATCGATGTGAGATGAGGTATCTAAGCTTGGATTTTTAATTATTTCAATATATCATTTGTTCTATTTTTTTTTTTTTTTTGTTTTTTTGATTTTTTTTTTGCTGCAATGATATTATAACTGGAATGTGCAAACTCCATGAACATGAGTGAACAAGAGTTCACTCATGGGTCGGCAAAACTGGGCTTGATAAGAAATGAGCCCTTAAAGGATCGGAGTTCTACCTTCACCGAACGTTATGTTAGCAATGATTTCAGAGATTTGGAGAATGTATTTCTGAACATACTTGGTAATCGTAGACATCACAAGGGGCTGAAGCATTTTCATCAGAGTGCACGCGTCAACAACAGGCACGTAAGAGCTTATTGTGGATTTTTCATTTTCAATTTTCAAGAAAAAATTATATCACCACGTAAATATTTCCTTTTTCTCACGTTCACTATTTTTCTACCGTTAGGATTATGGATGAAAGGATTAGATATCATCGGACTTTGTCACCATTTTGCATGGTTTATTTTTATTTTTATTTTTATTTGTTTGAGAATTTTTTTTTATTTAGAGGAAAGCTATCGACTTAACCATTACGATATAAAGTGAAAATATATCAAGAAAGTAGAACCATTGTGTTCACGCCAATTTCGAATAATTTGGAGTCCTAGGCACATATTTTAAAATGGACACTAC
The DNA here is from genome assembly GCA_034768845.1 of Heliamphora exappendiculata. Classification (NCBI taxonomy): domain Eukaryota; kingdom Viridiplantae; phylum Streptophyta; class Magnoliopsida; order Ericales; family Sarraceniaceae; genus Heliamphora; species Heliamphora exappendiculata. Next base: position 17,536 of record JAOTRH010284941.1, on the reverse strand, counting down.
AAATTTTTAACAGAATTTCAAATTTTAATTTGTTACTTATTACTAAAAATTTTTATCAAGAGCTCCTACAAATGAGATTGAATTAATTAATTTTTTTGTGTGTTTTGTTTAGATCCAGACAAATACTTTTTTCGAGACATTTTTATAAAATTCTTCAAATCAAATAAAGAACATAAAAAACTAATTCAACATAAAAACAAAAATGCCCACAATTGAGACAAATCAATAATAACTGTGTACATAGGAAAATAAAAAATGCAGACAAATACAATTTTTATGCAAAATGCACATTACGCATACATAAGTGAAGAATAAAATTATAACAAATAGTATAACAGAAGATTTTGTATTTATCCCAAAAAAAGAAAAACTTGTTCGAGTTTGGCTCTTCAGTTCTAATAGGTTTTTTGCTTAGTAATTTTTTCTAAGATGTAATAAAAATATTAAAAATTTCAAATTCTACTTTTTTATTAAAAAAAATATTGGGGTTGCAAATCAGCAACCTTGTGGCCTTAGCCACAGGCCAACCTTGGACCTTTCATGTTCCAAATTTGGTGACAATACTCACTTTTCAAGAGTATGCATTGTTAGGAACTATTTATTCAATTGCTCACAATAAAAAGAATGATTAAATAAATAAATTATGAATTCTAATCCCAAGATTATGCCAAAATTTAATTGTTTATTTTAAAAAATATATTAGTCATTTATTTTTCAAAAAACAAAAGTAATAAAATTATGTGGCAAACGATGTCAAATAAATTTAATTTTTTTATGTGAATAATATAATATGATAACTTTACAATATGAAACGTTCGGTTAAAAAATTAATATCATTTTACAGTACACAACAAATCCTATTGTACTCAAAGCACAATAGGGACCCGGTAAGGGTGCAAATGGCGTATCCCTCAACAAAATAATCGCCAAACCCTGTCACCTATTCCTTTATGGTTCCTATTAACATTATTATTGTGATACCTCATTCTGCATAAATGAGAGATAAAAATTATACAAAGTATAAAAAAAATTTATAAGCAACTACTAATAACTTGGACTTTGGCATTTTGGGCCGCGTTGTCGAGCACTTTATTCAAGTTATTGAGCTAGTGATTTACTTAAATAATTACAAATGATATTAGAGTCAATCTTGATTCACATTTAAGGTTCCGTTGTGGTGTGGATGAGGAATAGAGGTTCGAGAGAGATAGAAACCCGAGTTTATATATCTTGTGCACGCTTATAGACTGATCTATGTCTGCTAATGAGCTGCTATCCACATCTAAACCATTAAAAGAACTTGGGCTACGCGATGAAGGTGTTGCATATTTGAGTGGGCTGGGGATATTGTGATACTTAATCCCAAATCTTTGATAGAGAAAAATTAAGTTTGGTCTATAAATAAACTTGTGTGCTACTACTAATAATTTGGGTATAAGCATTTTGAAATTCGTTGTTAAGCTATTTATTCAAATTATTGAGTTAGTTGTCCACGTGGGTCGTTAAAGTTAGAGTTTGTAGATTCTGATCGTGTAGCGCTTTCGTCTTTATATACAAGACTTAATTTTTATTTTCCATCAATATTATGAGAGAATGTATTGAACCCATCTAACTATTACATTCATTAATACTATAGAGGGTTAAAGATTATGATCTACAGGTCCCATCCACGCTGAATAGATAAGTTCGTGATGTTGTCCACGTGTGCCTGCAAAAGAAAAGAGGTGAGAATGCTCTGCCAGTGTCTTTATTGGTGGGTCCTCATATTATCGGATTAGAGCTCGGAGTTTCAAAGAGAAAGGAAGATGAGAGGGTATTTTGGCAGAGCTTTAGCTCTAATAGGAGTGACTACATACCTATGTTGTGATTTACATGCTTTTTTATAGGGAAACACAAACTTGTCGTAAGGTAGGTCATCTGTCCTAACCCGACTCGAGCTCGGTCGGGTCTTGTTCTTTCTCTTCTTAATCAAGCTGCTAAAGTTGTGTTATGATTACTGCCTGAGTATTTCTTTTGCCATGTTAGACATGTCTTACTTACTCTCAAACCCTATAAGGGACCTAACCAACCACTTCTGACACCTTAACTCTGAGGATTGCTCAACTGCCCCTGACACGACGGCGGTGAGTCAGTCCGAGGTGTTTTTTGAGCTCGGATGATAGTGCCTTGGGGTCCCACCTACTTGACTTACGCTAGCCGAGATGTTTATTCTGTTGGACCTAGTTAGCTACCTACTACACAAGCTTGGGTAGCTGAGCTACCTACTGCACTCGCATAGGTACTCAACCCACTTTTATTTTCTCCTGCTCGGGTCTATTGAAAGATGAGTTGGACTTCTATTACTGACGTGGATGTCAAGTTGGCTATCTGATCATCAGACCTCCCTCAATTACCCCCACCACCTTGTCATTGCTCGAACTATCGGGCTGCGACGGAGGTGATGAGTCATTAAACGTCAACCATCGCCTTACTAGATTTCAAGAAACATGCTAGGCATATTTTACTGATGTGTCATTCCCTGATGGGACATGTCTATCCACAAATAATTTGTCCTAAACACGTGTCATACCCCTATTGGTTTCAGCGGGTGGGCAGTCAGGATCACAGCCCTGTGGCTTGGAAGTAGTAAACAAGCTTCCTAAATGCCATCACCAAAGCAAGAGCAAGCTTCTCCAGGGGGAGGTATCAAGTTCCTGCATCCAGAAAGGTGTGACTTACATAATAAACTGGCCTCTATTCGAACTCGTCTAACCTGATTAAGATCGCGCTAGCTAAGTGCTCGGAGACAGCCATATGTATAAAATTTTGTCTAGTTGGGGTTTAGAAAGAAGGGGGGAGCTGCGACAAAGTACGCCTTTAACTCTTAGAGTGCTTGGCTACATTCTCCCCCCCATACAAAATTTTTGCCATTTTTTAGCAACTAAAAGGAAGGCCTGCACTTATCTGATGATCAGCTGGTGAAGCGGTTGAGTGCAGTTTCCATTGTAGTCAGCCTTTGAACATTCCGAATAGTTATGGGAGGTCGTATATTCTGCACTATAGTCATCTGATCTGGGCCAGCTTCTATTCCCCTCCTGCTCACCAGGTGACCCAAGAACTTACCTGACTTGACTCTAAAGGCACATTTTAATGCGTTTAGCCTCAGTCTGTAGGGTTTTAACACCTCAAAAGTTGTCTTTAGGTCGGCCAGATGGTTGTCCTCATGCCTGGCTTTGACCACCATGTCATCGATGTAGATTTCTATGTTGTGGCCAAGTATGGGCTAAAACATTTTGGTGACAAGCCTTTGATATGTGGCACCAACATTCTTTAGGTCGAATAGCATCACATTATGGCAGTATAGACCTTGAAGAGTGATGAAACTCATCTTCTTCTGGTCGGCTGGGCTGAGGGCAATCTAGTGGTAGCCTCTGTAAGCATCTAAGAAACTCAACTTCCTGTGCCCAACAGTTGAGTTTACCAATTGATCAATCTTGGGAAAGGGAAATGAGTCATTGGGATAAGTGTTGTTGAGGTGGTAAAATCAACACACAGCCTCTACTTTATGTTCTTCTTCTTGACAACAACGGTATTGAAAACTCAAAGTGGGTATTGTACCTTCCTTATTACGCTGGCCTCAGACAGCTTCTTCACCTCTTCAAGCACGGCCTCTGCATGCTATTGTGAGGATTTTTCGTCATGATGTACAATGGACTTGTGGGCTGGATTGACTTTGAGCTGGTGTTGGATAACCTCTGGATCGATTCTCAGCATCTCATACAGTGTCTAAGTGAATACCTCAATGTTTAACTTCAGAAATGCCACCAGGTCAACTTCTTCTTGCTTAGTTAGACTTGTGCTAAGCAAGAAAAAATGATATGGATCACCCTCTTCAAGCACGATCTTCTTGGGGAGCTCCATAACCTTCTTAGCTGGCACTCGGCCAATGTCTTCCAAGACCGGCCTTTCCTGCACCTCTATAACTCCTGCACCTCTATAACACACTTGCTAATCATTAGATGAACTGGCCTTCCCACGAATTGCTGCCATCAAGCACTGCTAGGCCATGTCTTAAACCCCTCTAACTATCTCCACCCCCTTGGTGGTTGAAAGCTTCAACACTTGATGATATGCAGATGGGATAGCCTTTAATTGATATAACCATGGCTGTAGTTGAAAACTTCAGCACTTGATGATATGCAGATGGGATAGCCTTCAACTGATATAACCATGCCCTCATCATTATGGCATTATACAGTTAATGCACATCCACCACCAGGAACTCAATGTTCTTTGTCTGTGTCCTCGCCTTGATTGGCAAGGAATTCAGCTCATGGGGAGGATTGGTTGGCCATTAAAGCCGACTATGGGGTATATGACCTCTGATGGTCCTCATTCTTATGCCCCAGTTTGTAAAGAGATCGGCATACATTACCTCGGTTGAGCTGCCTTAGTCCATCAAAATGCGTTTTATGCTTCGAATTCGTAGAGTTACCACCAATTCATCGTTGTGTTGCTGCTCGACCCATTTCGTATCAACATCTGTGAAAGTAAGGTTTCCAATATCGTATTCATTTCTTGGCACCTTCCTTTTGCTCAAATCTGTAGGCCCGAGCTGGGTTTACATCGTTTCTCTCTTGTGAGCTACATCTCTATCTCTAACCTGACCTCATTTGTCATTCTTGCTTGAGGTGCGCCATTTTTTACGTTGGTCGTCCTTACCAATTCTTAGGAGGTGGCCGCTTGCTCGACTGGAGTGGTTGCATGCTCCTCAGCCCTAGTTTTCTCTTTGTCAATGAATTGGCTGAGGTGGCAAACCTTCACTTCGTCTTTTAGGAACCTCTTGAACTGCTTGCAATTCTCATTCAAGTGTTCGTGATCCTAGTGATATGAATAGCATACCTTCTCATTCTACTTACTTGGGTCCCCTAACATCTTGAAGGGCTATGTGAACCACTATTTATCCTTGATCTGGGGAAAGAGCTTGTAGATCGACTCCTTGAAGACTATATTGGCCACCTTAAAGCTGGCCTTCGGCTTCTCCCACTATTTCTCTCTTCTAAGTTTCTTCCTGGCCTTCCTGCTTTCTTTCCTTTTAGCCCAACTCCTTTTGACCTGCATGGGCACCTAATCCCTTTTTGATCGCCCAGACCTGTTCTTCGATAGTGGCCACTTACTCAGGTTGAGCGGCAACATGCTTATCAGCTCTATTTTTCTCTTTGTTAATGAATTGGCTAAGGTGGCCAGCCTTCACTTGGTCATCTAGGAACCTCCTGAACTGCCTGTAATTCTCAGTTAGGTGTTGTAGACACCCCAATCTAACCAAGTCAAATCTTAGATATCTGTCTCGAATGCACCCCAATAACAAAAGAATGAGAATCAAGCTCGGAGATACTCTTAAGAAAGCAGAAACACAAAAACCATCGAATAGGGGTAATAGTGTCGGTCGTTACCTTTGTGTAATGTCTTTCCATTGTATAAGTTGGACTTGAGAGATTAGAACTTCCTAAGGGGCTCCATTCCGTCCACCTCCCTCGTAAAAAGGAAAGGCTGAGATTTACTCAAGTGCCCATTGTGTAACGTCTTTCGCCGACCTGATAGAGGGGTGGTGGAGCCTCCCCTCGAACTAAAGGTACATCCACTACTTAAGGTCCTCTTGTGACCTTAAGCACCCCGAGCTGGGTTCACATCACTTATCTTTTGTGATTTGCCTCCTTATTCTGTGACCTAGCCTTATTTTCGTTATTGCTCCAGGTGCCGCATATATAATGTTGATCATCTTGGCCAGTTCTTCTATGGTGACCATTTACTAGGCTTGAGCGGCTGCATTCTCCTCAATCCTAGTTTTCTTCTTATCAATCAATTGAACGAGGTGGACAGCCTTCACTTGGTCTTCTAGGAACCTCCTGAACTACATGCAATTCTCAATTAGGTGTCCATGATCTTTGTGATATGAACAATGCACTTTTATATTCTTTTTGCCCAGGTCCCCCAACATCTTAGAGGCCATGTGAACCACGGTTTGTCTTTGATCTAGGGAAGGAGCTTGTAGATCAACTCCTTGAACACTGTATTAGCCACCTCAAAGTTGGCCTTTGACTCTCTCTCTCTCTCTCTCTCTCTCTCTCTCTCTCTCTCTCTTCCCAGTTTCTTTTTAGCCTTCCTGCTTTCTTTCCTTTCAACTCTGTCCTTTTTGACCTACACGGGCACCTCAGTGGTAGGTACTTCCATATCTTTCTCGACCTTTGCATATTGTTCGATTCTCCGCGTGAGCTATACCATTTGTTGGCCTCTTAGTGAGGGACTGCCTTAGTTTATGTGTTTTCTCCAAATCGAGCTTGAACGAGGCCATAGCTAGCTACTCATTGCAATGGTTGATGCCGTTGAATGTTACCCAATATCGCCCAACATAAAATGTTAAGCTCTCATTCTCTGCTTTCTTAGGGTTAGGGAGGGAGTTGATCTCTCTAAGCTGCCTGATGTTTGTGACGAACCTTGTCGCGAATAGCTCGGCCATCTATTTTCATCTCCCCACTAATCCAATTAGTAGTTTGTTAAACCACCTTAGTGCAACTTTCCCAAGGCTAAAACAGAACACCCTACACATCAGGGCATCATTCCTATTCCAAAGGGCCATCATCTGCCTATAGTGTCTGATACAGCGCATGGGGTCTGTCTTTCCATCATATGAGTTGAACCTGAGAGATAGGAACTACCTGAGAGGCTCCATTCTGTCCACCTCCATCGTAAAAGGAGAGGTCAAGATTTGCTCAAGCGCCTGTCGTGCAACGTCTTTAGCCGATCTGCTTAAAAGGGGTGGTAGAGCTTCCCTTGAGCTAAAGGTGCAGTAACTGCTTAAGGTCTTCCTTCTCATCATCTTTTTCTGAACTTAAGCCTCGTTTGAGGGGCTTTCCCCTTTTATGGGTTGGCTGTTGGGGCATGAGTATTGCTTGAGGTTTGTATCTGACTAGATCTTTTCCTCTTGGACCTAGATATGCGATTTCTATATGAGGCCACTTCTTTATGGCTCGCCACGTGGTCAACTCTCTGCCTCGCACCTTTGTTGGCCTGAGGTGGGTCTGGTAAAGCACCTCAACCTCGGCTTACTTGAGAAGGGTCTAGTTGAGCCTCTGGTTTCGGCATTTGGTCTAGATGGACCCCGGTCTCACGCAGCTCCCTGTACAGGTTAGTGAGCAGCTTCTCACGTCTTTCCAACACATCTTGGTATTGCTCCACCACTCGTTATAGAGAGGAGCGAGGTGGATGGTCTCTCTAAGATGGCGTGGTCCAGTGAGAGCTCTCGTCGTGGGTCTCTTCCCTCCCTGGTCTACTCTTGATCCACTAGTGTGGATTTTGGAGTGAACTAGTTGACTCCTTCTCTAGTGGCTCCTTGGGTGATGAGTGGAGTATAATGCCCCTACAGAAGGCATAAGATGCTCTCTCCATTCGTTGTAGGCGTGGTTGTCCTGGCTAGCCATAAAGCTGTTCTTTGTAGACTTTCCACAAACGGCACCAAATTATAGAGGGTTAAAAATTGGGATCCACAGGTCTCATCCATGCTGGCTAGATAGGTCCAAGACGTTCTCCACATATGCCTACACAAGAAATGGATGAGAATGCCCCGCCGGTATTTTTACTGGTGGGCCCTTCGACGAACGGATTATAGCTAGGAGTTTAAGAGAGGAAGGAAGTTGAGAGGGCATTTTTGCAAAGTTTTGGCTCTGATAGAAGTGAATGCATACACGTGTTGTGATTTGCTTGTTTTTTATAGGAAAACTTAGACTTATCCCAAGGTGGGTCATTTGTCTTGTCTTGACCTGACCCGAGTTGGGTCGGGTCTTGTACTTTCTCTGTGTAATCTAGCTGCTAAAATTGTGTTATAATTACTGCACGTAATGAGCATTCCTTTTACCATGTCAGACCCGTTTTACTTACCCTCAAACCCTGTTGGGGCTCTGGCCAACCATTCCTGACACCCTAACTCTAAGGGTAGCTCAACTTCCCCTAACACGACGACGAGGTGTGAGTCCTAGGTGCAAGTCTACCGAGCTCGGATGCTAGTGCCTTGGAGTCCAACCTATTCGACCTGCGCTAGTTGAGATATTCATTCTCTTGAACATGGGTAGCCGAGCAACCTATTGTACGCTCATTGGTACACGGCCCACTTTTATTTTTTCTAGCTCAGGTCTATTGAAAGCTGAGCAGGATTCTTATTATTGACGTGGATTCAAGGTCGGCTATCTGATCACCCAACCTCCCTCAAATACTATGGCCAATAACAGAAAACCAAGCAATCTTTCATATTTGAGAGTCACCCAAACAGCCTTACCTTCAGCAAAAACAAGTTTCGACCCCTTTTATCAAGGGTTGAGAGACCTCCAAGAGCAATTGGATACAAATTCAATTACCCCAGTAGAGACCTTCTTAATTCCCCCACATCTAAGTTCACAAACTCCCCAATTCGATTTCCTATCAGTACTTTCACTTGGGCTGATCATTCCAATAAGAGGCAAATCGTGAACTTGGACCCAGAAGAAAGCTTAATTAGGAAGAATATTGTTTGAATGTTTTGATATCCCACCAAATTCCTCTGACTTAATCTAGCATTTATCAAAATTCCATGGGCTCAAAAGAAACACTTTACCCTCACGCAATATTGGAAGTGCAAACTTGAAAACAAAATCATTATCACCTATCTTCTTAATATGAAGAGGCTTTTTGGGGTTTCTAGTTTTGCTTTATTATATTTTTGAATTCTTGCTCTTTTTGTTTTTTGGGTAATTAAATGAATTCTGGCTTTTAATTTGTACGTACAATGTTGACTTGAGAATTCACTCCAAAAACAAAGATTCTGCAGTACTATAGCTTAGTCATCCAGTAGTGGAGCTGGAGCTGGAGCTGGAGCTGGAGCTGGAGCATCTATGAGTACTACCTTGCCTAATTCGCCATCTCTTAGTTTCAATTTCTTCCACACAGAAACCATATCCTCCTCCATAATACTATAGAATGAATATTGAGCCAACAAAGCGATTCACCTAAGCCCTAGGGTATAATTCAATATTTTTAACTCAGAAAGAAAAGAGAGAAAGAATTGGTTTGCCAGCTCAATTAAAATAGAGATAAAAGTAGTTGATTTATGAAAAATCTCGATAAGATATATGAGTCCAATCACTGATTTCATTATCCTTATTTTCAATGGCAATGCTTTATGTCACCAATTTTTTTTACTGTATTATATCATCATGGGTGTATGTACAATGGATGCCAAGATATTACATTTCCACAATCAGTAAAGTTGTTCCAGTTGCCTAGCATCTAATAGTGCTTTCTTATTAGAGATCTTGAGTAAATTTGAAACTGGTAAAAGTTAGCTGATCGAGTTAATTACTAATGATTTAATTTGTGTGTACTACTAGGTGCGCTCTTGTATATATCTCGTGTTTGCCATCTTACTATGCATGCCTAGAAGATATTATTTCTCTGTTCTATTTGGTTATTATATAGTTTCATAGTAGAATTTTTAAACGCTAATACTTTTATTTTTCATTTTCTGTGGGCGTTACTGTTACTGTCGTATTTTGAATTAAAATCTGGAACTAATTGGTTAAATAGGCAAAGTCTGGCGAAATTGTATTTCCATCCCATTCTAATGTATCCAGGGGAAAGATTTTTTCTACCCATCAAGACACACATCAAATGTGTACGGAAAGAGGAACAACCAAGCCTACGAAATTCTGTTTGGTGAGAAAAACAAATGGATTTCAAGTCAGAAAATATAGCCGCCAAGAACCAGGCTACATGAGACTTCAACAACATGAAGATCGAAAACCGTACATAGACGATGGGAGGGATCAGTTCGATTTTGTAAGGAACAGCATTGTCCACATCAATCAAAAGCTCTCTCCCCCTAGGGTTAGTTTACACAAACTGCAGCTCTTTTCTTTCACTCATGCATACTGAAAAATTCTATATAATACTAATCCATCAAAATATATATATGTACCTCTCCATTAATTGTTATGTTATTTTTGGTTGATTGGAATAAAAAGTTTAATGGAATGATCGATCATTCCCTCATAACACCAATGTACACTCCAAAGATTTGTCATTCCATTTCTGTACTAAACTGTTCCATTGAACCAAACACTATCCAAGGGCATATACTTGAGAAGACTAACTAAAATTCACTTTTTGCTATTTTAATTAATTAGCCCAATACACATAAAGCGGTCCCCACCAACCTCAGCAATTCCTCGCCATTTAAATTTAATTTTTTCTATAGTAACCCGTCATCACAAGTGGAGAGTCACTTCACTCACTAACCTAATTAATTGTTAGTTAGTGGACACAGACTCTTCACTTTTTCAATTATTCTCGATGCGAGAAATTTAATATTATTTTTTAATGTTAAAAAACTTACTAAAAATAAAAAAATAAATTGTGTTTGGGATGGAAATAATATCTTTTACCTTTTCTAGTTTTTGGTCTAAATTTCATAGTTTTTTGATTCATTGTTTCAAGAGGAATTTAAAAGGCATATAAGTTTGAAACAAGATTTAAAAGAATTCACTAAAAGAAAAAATAAGCTATATGGGACAAGTTTTTCCAAACACCACCTAAGGCTTTGTTTGGTAATAAGAGCATAAAGTTCAAACTTTTTGGTTTTTGGTTGAGTTAAACTTGGTGGCCTAAAAACTTTAAGAAATTAAATTAAAACTCCAAAAAACTTGGTATTACCAAACAAGCTTATCAGATTACAGACGATCATAACAAATACCAAAGGCATTTGTAATTGGGAATTTTGCCCATGGTAACCTTATCATGGCCATAAACTCTTTAATTAATTGAGTAGTTTTTTACATGGCTTAATTGGGATGGTTCCACTCACACACTAGTATGGAACCTAGACACTTTAGTGACACCAATTTGCGGCTGAAAGCATCCGAAATCAGATAGTCTAATAATTTTCTTAAGATAGGCATATATTCTGCTTTTTCCAATAGAACATTATCAAATTCGTTGTACGAGGTTTTGGCTGATATATATACATTTTTTGTTTTGATTTCTATCACCTATGAGCTAGAAAAAAGAGGAGGATGAGGTGGAATGTGACTTATCCATAATGTTCCCAGATTTTTTTACAAGACTCTATGATTACTTCGGCAAAGATGATATGGAAAAATAGTTGCAGGTATGGGATGATTATATAATGAAAGCGACGATGACACATTCAGTGACAGACATAACGCTGCTTCTCATCTCTAACTAGAATTCGAGAAACTTTGTGATTGGATTAACTTTCGGATATTTAGATAACTAGCTTATGAATATTTAGTACACTTGAATTTGCTGATTGTCTTTTAAATGCACTTCAATTTGAGATTATTGTTTTATTATTACTTACATTTTTTGATTAAAAATTATAATTTAAGATATTTGCTATTGATGATTACTCTTCAAATTTGAATATATGAAATTAAGTTTGATTTGAATGGAATGTATGCATTTCTATAATATAATACTTTCCCATCACACGTGAGATGGATTTTTATATTGTACATTTTTGAAAGAATTTAGATAAAGACATATAGGTATAATCAGTTTGGATAGGAACATGGATTGAAAAGTATAATATAATACTTTTGGTGATGAACTCACTTGTTGACAAAAATTTACCATTAGCGATACATTTTAATGTGTCGGCAAAGTATTAATGTTAAAAATACCATAATTACTTTTGTCGACAACTTTTATTATTCACAAAAGTGTCAAATCAATCTAGATATGAATTATTTTTTCCAACAGGTTACGTATTTACCGAAAAAAAATTTAACTTATTAGCGATGCAAAATCATATTGGCAAATTCATCTGTTTTGCCAATGTATAGATTATACATCAGTGAAACATTGTCCCAGTATTACCTTACCAACGAGTTAGCGATGCAGTAATTTGTGTTGGCAAGCATTTTTATCTATGCAATTAGACTTTTACCGACCGGTAAAACTATGTTTTGTTGTAGTAAATCTCAAAGCTTGGTGGTGCTCTTTTGTTCTTTCTTCAAGAAGTCTCTTCATCAAATCTTCTTGATTTCTTCATCTTTCTAGCACATACATGCTAAAAATCGATCATATAAATTTATATTTTTCATTTCATGCAATTCTTTAGCCTCAAATGCTCAAAGAAGGTTCATACCTCATCTCTTTGCCATGAGATGATGGCATGAACCAAATATGTCGCATTTCTTTTCTCCTTTTAAATCTCTTTTCATTTTGAGTTTTGATTCTTAAAAATGATCTATAACTCATATATAAACTATTTATATGAGGGTTAGATCCATACAAGGAAGAATCAAGAACCCAAAGAGTCATGCATGTGTCATTTCTTGCACAGCCTCATGAAATCCTATAAAGATTTCGTGTTTTGTACAAATTTATTTTTAGGCCAATTCCCATCTCTTTGGTCTCTAAATTTATTTGTAGTGTAAGTTAGGTGTCCCTTGCATGCACGAATGTTTGTGGATCCAGTTTTAGGTTCTTCAAATTTAAAAAAATCATATCCCAAAATGGTTAAAATTCTATTTTGAATAGTTGATTTTAAAATAGTGCCATTTCTTGTAAAAAAAATACTTTTTGCATGAAATCAGTGGAGACAGTTATATTTATGTATTATCTTTCCAAACCTACTAGAATCCATCGAAAAGGACAAATATAGAAAAAGTTATGCTATTTTCTCCAAGGTGTGCTAGATCTGAACACTTTGTAGTTAAAAATTATTTTCTCTCAAAATACTATGTATTTTTTGCTATGGTCAAGTTTCAGAGTTCCCTAAGATCCATATTTATTTCTATCAAAATTTATCAAAATTTAAATTGTAGGGACCCGGTCCCTTTTTATTTTGATAATTAATTAAAACTCGTTATGAAACTTTTGGTGAAAAATGAAAAAGTACTTAATTTTGTGAATGAATTGAAATTTAGTCATGATAATAATTGTATACTTAGTAATGCATGAGAACAATTATTGTGGGTTGTTTAGATGAGGCTTGAGGTGTTTGGATCAAAATTTAAACCGCATATGATTTTCATTATTTCGGACACCTACAGCGGAGGACTGCTTGAGCGGCCTTGGGTCCGCTCGGGCGGACTATTGGCATAGGAAAATTTTCTTTTTCATTTCCTTCATCTTCCCTCTCTTTCTAAGCATGAACCCAAACCCCTAGAACTCCATTAGAGCTCCCTTGAGCTCCTCTTAACCCCATTGGAGACCATCCCTTACTCTCCTCTTGTTCATACACTGATTGGGAGATTGACATAAGTTTTGGAAGCTTCATCTCACCGAACGATTGGTGATTTTCGTTGTTAGAGCTTGCTAGAGCTTGGTTCTTCTGAATTTGTCATCTAAAAGATAGGATCTAAGACTATTAATTCTTGATCATTGTATGTATATGAATTGTATATTTGTTGGATTTATATAAAAGCATGAAAGACTATGTTTTTGAAATCCTAGGTTAGGGTTTGATGTCAAATCACGATTAATCTTGAGTTTATGGAGGATTTATGTTAAATCTACCATGCAGTTGTTGATGGAGGGACATTAATTTGTGAATTGAGAAGTTAGGGTTTTAATTGGGTTAAACCTTGAACAAAATTGGGGCTTTTAGGGTTGTTGAACTCAAATGATGAAATTGATGTGATTTTTGGTAAATTAGAGGTCATGTTAACCTATTCATGTATAAATTGCATGGATTTTGATGAATTATGAAAACCATGAGGTGATCGATTGGGGTTTTTGAACTAATTCAACTTGAATGGGGAAAACATGAGGGAATTAGTAATTATTAATAATTTTAATTTTAATTGTATTGGGTTTGACGAGAGGAACCGGGTTGACGGTTGAACTCGTGTTGCTATTAATGTGAATGATCTAATTAAGGTACCATGTGAATTGATTGGATAATTAAGCTTTGACTCGAGTAGCTCTTCGGTAAAAGATCGAAAACTTACACATGTATGGTAGGCTCTTCTATCGTGTTAATTCCTGTAAAAGTATGCTTTGGGCAGCCCACCAATCGATGTTTTCGAGAGAAACAAAAAATGTGTGCTTTCCGTATCGGGATATAAAATGGGTATTTATCTATTAAACTTCGCATAGCCCGGTTGTGATAATTACGCCTGGGTTTATTGGTGTCGTCCTAGTTTTGGTACTTAATTAAATCAATAATTGTATTAGGTTTGAAAAACCTTGGTTAACGGTTGAGAGTAATTGAACGTATAGGAACCTTTGAAATTGTGGTAAATGTGGGATGAAATTGAAGATGTGAAAACCTTGAAATTGGTTCGAAAATGACAAGGGAATTGAAGACAAATACTATGGTTTTGTATGTGAAAATTTGGTTGTGTGAATATAAATTTGGCTAGAAATGGAATTAGATTTTGATAAAACGTTATCATGCATTTCACATAACCATCCAAGCATGTCATGCATTTTTTCATCTTTAGTCTATTTCTTACAAGCCTCGTATCATGTTATATAACACATTTCAGGTGATTGCGGGAAGAAAATGGCCAAATAAGAAGAATAGTTGTGGTGACCTTTTTTAGTTTATTTTGATTAGAATCGCTTACATTTGTGGATAGATCTGTTGGAAATTCAAAGTTATAAATGTAATTCTTTTGATACATTAGATGGATGTATTTGGATCGGTAGATACTCTCTCTGTAAGGCTTCAAGGCCACACACTCATGAATTGTATGCATGTGAGAACGTCGGGTTATTATTTCAGGATTATCTATGTTTTTCGTATGGAACTCTATGAATTAAAATGTTGGATGTTGAGTTTTTGAGAAGTATGAAGCTATTTCAATGTTAAATAGACATTTTAACTTCGAGCTTTTGCTTATTGAAAACTATGTTCAAAGGATGAGAAAATCTAGTGTTTTTCCAACAGTTAGAAAAATTTTCAGGTTTTTGACTTTGTGGCCCTCAAGTAGCCCACTGCTCGATTGGTGGTGGGTCCGCTCGAGCGGATCTCGCTGAGTTGAATTCTTTGAAAATTTTGTTTAAAAAGGGATTTCGTTTGGTTTCTTCAGAGCATCCTTTTAAGCATAAACTGACTTATTTGGAGGATTGTTTTGCACGCAAAATACTCCATTTTTACTCTCCCATTTTCTACCAGGAAATTGAACGGTTTAGCTTTAATTTAAATAAAGATAAACTTCCTCTAATCTTTTTTTATCCGATTTCAGTTTGCATTCTTTTAGCTGGGGTGTCTTATTATCTATACCATAAGGTTTTTTTGTTATGTTTTCGGGGCATAACAAATTGGTATCACAGCTCTAGGTTCGAATACTTACCAACCGTGAGAATAGTTGGTCCATTGCGTGAGAATTTCTATTGATGTGTGACATTTATGTTTTGGTGTATTTGCATGGTACATCTGTGAAATGACTTGATGATTGCATGCTATGTGATATTTGGGTATGGAGGTTGGATCTTTAGGATGATGTGTCTTGCCCTTGGGCGTCCAGTCAACTAGTTTGAGGTTTGAGTTAGAAAAGTGTTCGGCAGACGTCCATTCTAATGAGAAATCTAAATGAGTTACCCAAATTGATGTGTCATTCCAATTGGTCCTCCTCGTTACGTGGGATGTGTTGACATGATTGTACTTGTTAAGTGGTAACTTAATTAGAAGATGATTTTGTTAATAAAAGTTGAATTGGTTTAGACCTTTGTATTGATGCTTCTCCTTATCATTTCTTATATTGAACGATGTTATCGAGAAGAGGTAGAGGTCGAGGTTGCAGCCGAGGTCGTGCGTTTGCCCAAGTTCCAGAAGAAGGAGACATGCATGTCTTGTAAGAATAAGTGGGCGATGTTGATGTTATCCAAGAGATACTCACGACTATGCAAGCTTTAGCTGAGGCGGCTAGGGGAGGAGCGAGAACTCCTGAGCCAAGTGCTACAGTGGCGATGAGAAAGTTTTGATGGTGGATCCTCCAACCTTTTTTGGGAAGCCCAATCCTAAAGCGGCTACCGAGTGGTTAGAAGTGACCACAACTATCTTTGACATGCTAGAGATTATGGAGGATGAGTTGAGGGTAAGATTTTTGGCATTCCAACTTCGAAAAGATGCACAGGAGTGGTGAAAGTTTACCAAGACTACCGTAGAGGGCACGTGGGCCATTTTCACTAGGGTCTTTCTAGAGAAGTACTTTTCAAGATCATCGAGGAATACCTACCGGGAGGAGTTTCTCTCCCTCATCTAGGGGAACATGACAGCGGTCCAATATGAGGCCAGATTTGCAAATTTATCACGGTATACAGTGGAGATGGTGGCAACAGAAGAGTTGCGCAACAAGCGATTTGAGCGGGGTCTTCGACCCTCCATCAAAGACAGGATTACGGCTCTAGGATTTTAGGTTTACACAGAGCTAGTGGAGGCCACCATCTGAGTTGAGAATGCAATGGTTGAGAGACGTAAGATCAGAGAAGGTAAGTCACAGCAAGGGGCACGAGTGCTCAGTCAGATGGACGCCTGTTTAAGAAGTAAAAGTTAGGAGGTCCTAGTTCTTTTCCTACGAGATCCCAACAGCAGTTGTGTTCGGCACCCGCACCATCTATTTCTTCATCGAGATGTTTTGAGCGTTGGGAGATAGTTTTCTTCTCTTACAAATAGCCGGGGCATAGTGCCATGGAGTGCCCATAGAGGGGGAAACAACAGAGTTAGACTCCGAAAAGAGCCTCATTTTCTTGTTTCCAGTGTGGTCAAGCGGGTCACATATGTCGAGATTGCTCTCAAAGAGGGAATGTTTAGAGTGCTTCAAGAGCATATTCATGGCAAGTATCTCAGGGACAACATAGCTATGGCTAATCGTAGTAGCAATCGGGGATGCAGTCAACGAGGACCGCAGGAGGGGCTACCTTAGCCCAGTCGGTAAGATAACCGAGAGCTAGGGGAATAACAGGCAGAATCAGGGGAGCCAGAGACGAGTGTACGCCCTTGCAGAGCCCAGTACTTCGGTGGCACCTACTATGCCGATACCACAACTTGTCCATCGATCATCAGAGGTACCTTTCTAGTGTACATTTCTTAATGTCAGGATTGTATACTAAAATCATAGATTTTATTTGGTTTCAGTATTTAATTTTATTTTAATAAAATTAATTTTTTTATTTTATGATAATCTTAATGAGCAATGTATACAATATCATTTCCTTAATGTTATGCGTGGATATCCTTTATTATGTACAGTATTTAATCTGGTGTGTAGAATACGGGTTATACATAGAAGACTAGATTATAGGTTCTTACAGAATATAAGTTGTTCACAGTTTAGATGGAATTGGACAAACTGTCGGTACGACTATAACACAGAGTTTTAGTAAGCCTGTTTTGGTTACGAAAAACAGATAATAGTATTGTCTACTTGTTAGCACAAGTGCTTCATTAATTAATTTTGATGATTTTAATATTTTATTTTCTATAAATAAATATCTTTAATTTGGATAATATTTATTATTTCCAAAATGAAAGTGTTAACCCATTTTGAACACTCAA
>JAOTRH010284832.1:0-38816 GCA_034768845.1 Heliamphora exappendiculata | reverse complement strand
TAGTAAACTAACATTATATTATAAATTTATAAATTAAATAATATATAAAAGTAATAAAAATATAAATTAAACAAAAAAAATCCCAAAAAATTAAGGTTCGCAAAAAGCCCGCCCAAAAGCCTAGGCTTGAAGCCAAAGCTCGAGCTCAGCACCCCTAGGGCCTAGGTCGAATCCCGAACAAAAAAGTCCAACCCGACCCGAAGATTTGCCGGGAGTCCGACGAGCCCGGGCCGGGCTTAGCCCGCCCGAACCATAGCCAGGCCGGGCAAAGCCAAAATTGCACTCCTATTCCAGATCCTTCTGTCCCAAATACTCCCGAGTACAAACCATTTTATTTGGTAGCCAATAGGGTGCAAAGAGATCAGAGAAATTCAAAAATCAAGCAAATTCAATTTTTGTAGGTTGGGTTGGGTTAATTTGATTTTAATAAGTAATTAATTTAATCTTGAATTCCCAAAAATAAATTAATAATATTGATTGGATTCTTGAATTAGTCTCAAATTAATCCAAATCAACTCGTGAATCAAACTGTGTAAATCTAATATATATATATATAAGAAATTAAAAAAATTAATTATTAGATTACATGTATAATTATTATGAGATTCATGTAGAAAAAATAAAAAGCTTTCAAACTTTACAAATTAAAAAAAAAAGGTCATTAAATTATATAATTATTATTAATTGTTATTTATTTGTCATATGTCATTTATTTCTATAATTTTTTTAGATTTGTTATTCATTTCTTTAAATAGATTGTAAAATAATTATTCTAAATTTTTATTATATTGTATGATTGCTAACTTGTATTTTTTTATTTATTTTAAAATTTTAAAACTTATACACAGTAATTTTTATCATGTGCGCAAAGTAATTTTTTAATTTGATTGAACTGTGATTCCAAACTGAACCAACCTGATTTTTATTAGTTTGGTTTGATTTGTTTCTACTCATGATTTAGTTGGTTCTAAGTCCAAAAAATTAGAACCGATTAAAATTAGTTCAATCCTAAATTTAGTATAGAACTGAACCAAACCGACCAGAAAGAACAATTCAAGATGTCAAATAAAATGTGTGTAAAAAAAAAAGTAGTGAGTGAATGAAAGATATAACCATCACAAACAAGATGTTATATCACGTGATCCTATCACCAGAATATTATTACGTCCCCTTTAAGTACACTCATTCTAAAATTATAAAAAGAAATTACCTAAAAATAAAACTAAAGTGATTTAAATTTAAAAATTGAAACACCGAATATAATAATCCAATAATTCAACAAAATGCTAAAATTAATGTCCAAGCTTTTTAGTTCAGGCAACACAAGAGGTAGCGAATTGGGGTTTAAAATAATAATGATAGTTTTAAAAACTTTTTATAAAATCATTTAATTTCACAAGCAAATATGACAAGTAATAAAGTAGTAAGAAAATTAAAAAGGTTAGGAAGAGAGAAAATGAACCAGATACAAAGATTTATAGTGGTTCAGTTTCTTCCAAATCTACGTCTACTACTCAAGACTCCCCTTGAAAATATCCACTAGGATGGAATACTTCACAGGTGGATTCAAAAACCTTTTACAGTTCTAAGAAAATTTTACAAAACAATCTCATATTTTTTTCTAATCTCTCATGAACTCTTTTTTAAAGAAGATCACCCACTCTCTTAAAAGATCAAGAATGACTCACCATCTATTACAATAAAAGGGAGAATCAAATATTTACTAACTCACTCTATTTACAAATGATTAGAAATAAATGAACAAGAAAAATTGAGAATCGACTCGAAGAGTAAATTAGTAATAAATGATTTCTTGATGATTTTGAGCTTTTGACTCAAGCAATAGAATAATGTCCAGCTCTTTGAAGCTTTGAAAATTAACGCCTTATATAGCCATCTGTAGTAAATGACTGTTGGTAGGTTGGTGGAGGCCATTAATACTCTGAAATCAAGCCGTTGGAACCAGCGCGAGATTTGAAATCTGCCGCAGGTTTCAACACAAAATCATTTTGTGTCGACATAAAATGTCTATGGCTTGATTCTTAAGTGCTTGTGTCAACTCAGTTCTTCGTTAGTGTTGACCCAATTTCTGCATTTACCTCACTCACACAGTAGTGTCGACTCATGAATCATTTGGTGTCGGCCTCACACATTTCTTCAAATTTCTAGGCGAGACTTTGGTATCGACTCATATCTCTTTGGTGTCGACCCGATTTGTCAGAATAGCTACTGAAACTTTGGTGTCAACTCAAAATTGATGTGGTGTTGACTCATAAAGTTGTAGTCAGCCTCGGGACTTTTAGAGTCAACTTATCTTCGTTTGGTGTCAAGTTAGAAAATCTCAAACAGTCTCGGTTGTTTTGGTGTCGACTCATCTTCATTTTGTGTCAACCCAAAACTCTTGTTTTCGAAAGGAACATTTGTGTCTACTGAAAAAGCTTTGGTATTGGCCATTTTTTACTTGGAATCAGGAATGGCTTGTAGCTCTGGTGTCGACCCATTTCTCTTTGGTGTCGACTCATTTTGTTTCCTGAAAGATGTTTTGGTGTTGACATATGTGAATTTGGTGTCGACTCATAAAACCCAAAATCTAAAATCTGAAGGATCATTTGGTGTCGACTCATTCTAAGTTCCTAAAACATATTAAGTAAAGTAGTTAAGGTGTCAACCCTAAATTTCATTTATGTCAACACACTTGAGAATTTCAAGCATGATTTTCCTTTAAGTGTCGACCCAAGTATCAATTGGTGTCGACACAAAATGTTCTTCATAGGAACACCGAGTGTCAACCCGTTTGATGCAAAGTGTTAGCATAAATGGCATAAGGTCTTGACTCATTTGTCACGTAGTGTCAACACTTATCTTTTTAGAAACAATTAAGTATAATCTTTTAAAATTAATTTAATTAAGAAAATGAATTATAAAAATTATCAAAATCTAATTAAAAAGTTTTTGGGCAAACAATCTCTCTTGTTTTATGATTACAATATTTTTTAAAAAATATTTTAGAAGATTTTGTACAAGGATTCTCCACTTATCTCTATGCCTTCAACACATTTTGCAATCAAAGCAAAAGGTATTCAACAACAGTATTTCATCTATACTCAATAGAATTGCAATATAAAGAGAAAATTGAACTCAGAAGCATTCTGAATTCATTAAAAATTGGGCATCAGATCAAAGAAGCTCAAGCATCCAATGATTCTAATATAGCAATACACTACTTGGCATTCCAAACAAAATTGCAACATATGGTATGAAATGGTGGATTTCATACATACATCAGTTTAAAAGCGAATACCCATTCATCCATATTTAAAAAAAAAACTTAACAGAAATGTTTTCATCCACAAAACACATCCATAACATAAACAAAAAAGGAATGTATATTTTTAGGTTACATCTTCTCCTTCAATCAAAATATAACAAAAATAACATCTTAAACTTCTTCTTCCTTGTTTTCTCTTTTTCTTCTCCCATTTGGGAATCATCAAATGGGCCTTCTTCTAGGTTCATCCATCTGCTTTTTAAAAGCTTTCTTCTCTTCTTACTTCTTCTTCCTTTCATAGGCTTTTTCCTTTGAGGAATGAGCCCTTTCATCTTTCTTTTCTTGTTTTTCCAAAGATGCAAAGATTGCAGGCAAAACCAAGTCTGTTTCACGTCTCAAACAAGCATCTTTTTCTTCTTTCGTTTCCTTTGGATTGAACTTCTTGACCCATGCAACTTGGATCCACTATAGGTGTTCTTCTACTTTTTTAAAATTTTGTTGGACGACAATGACTACTCCTTTGTCAAACTCCTTTCTGACTTGCTCTAGAATGGCTATGTTGGCCTTCACAATGGTGTCAACACCGTGCTTCATATTCTTGCTCAGTGACTTGCCAGCATCATAAGCACTTTTCACGTCTATTCTCAGAATGCGTGTGGTTTTTTCAAGGTTTGTGATAGTCTTAGAGATAGAGGACACTTTACAACCGATGTTGTAAAGGTTCGCATCAACCTTCTCATGAAGGGATGCCATGGAAGAGGTCAACTCTTGAACAAGGTTACTAACTCAGCAAACTACTAGGCGGAGGGACCAATTAGTGGAGCAGAGGTAGAAGCAACAGAAGGTGGAGGAGCAAGGGGAACATAGGAGGAGGAGGGACAAGGAATATCAGCACTGGTGAGGGGGTAGAACAGGGGAATATGCATCAAAGGGGATAGGAGAATTGGCACGACCAGAGGTGGGGGGAAGAGCAATTTTGTTTACAAAGGGGGTACCACTACGAGTAGTCCATATGCCATCAACCAAAGAAATTTGCATGTGTTTCAAGGTTGACTTTCCATATAGGTCATGTTTTAAGGAAGGAACACCAATTTTAGTGGTTAAATCAACACCAAAGTGGTAAAAGACCTTTATAAAAAACATGGCATGAGGAAGGGAGAAATTAAACTTTGAGTGGGACTAAAGCATAGCAAGAATAAATAGATATCCAAGGTCAAGCTTTTTACCGTCAAGAATGTACCACATAACAAAGACATGTTTGAAAGTGACATCGCTAATTTTTTTAAATTGGAGCAGAAAGATATGATGGACAATATGATGCAAAACCCTCACCTCAGGTTAGAGAGAGTTGGCCTCAAGAGGCTTGGATGGATCAACCTCTTTGAGTTTAAAAATTTATTTCACGACCTCATGAAAAAAGAAACCTTTAATGGTTTTTCTCTTCGGTTTACAGGGGCAAAAAGTCTACCCTTAAGAACATCAAGAATTTCATTAAGGATTTTAGAAGTCAACTTGATGTCCACACCATTCACCAAAGTAGTGATGGTACTGTCTGGGATGTCAGAGATTTTGATGTGGGCATAAAAAAGATTGACAAGAGAGGGGTAGTGGTTGTCACGAGTTTGAAGCAAGTTTATCCAACCGAGGTCGATGAACCAATCAGAGAACTTCATCTCAATGGAGTCAAAGAATTTAAAAATCAATAGATCGACTAGGGATTACCTTTCGAGTCGCAAAGGAGGCAAAGTATAAGTGTTTGAACTTAGAGTACTGGAACTTGAGAGATGACGCCATTCTTATGTTTGCCGTTGACATCGTTGTTGTTAAGGTTGGTATACTGAAAATCATATTTTTAGTATTTAATTTTATTTTAATAAAATTTATTTTTTATTTTATGAGAATCTTTATGAGCAATGTATGTGTATTATTTCTTCAATGTTATGCATGGATGCCCGATATTTTGTATAGTATTTAATCTGGTGCGTAGAGTTCGGTTTACACACAGAAGATCATATTTTATGTTCTTGCAGAATATAAATTTTATGTTCACAGTTTAGATGAAAATGAACATATCATTGGTACGAATGTAGCACAGAGTTTTAGTAGGCCTATCTTGGTTACGAGAAACAGATAATAACTTCATCTATTATTCTGACTCTCTGTGCTAGTACACTTTGTGTGTATTGAACGGAACATTTAGAGTAATTAATTATATACTGACTATATAAATTAATTCATATCCCAAGTTTATTATGAATAGTACTTATCCTCTTAATACTAAAATAATTATTGATTTGAGTATATTTAATATTTGTTATTTTGATTCATTAGAGGGTGCGATCTTAAATGGGTCTATATTTTTGGTGAGTTAGATAGCAATATTATTTATATGGCAAATATTAATTATTGACAGAATCCACGTCCCGAAAGATCAAGATTGATGATACATACCCCATTAAGAAAACTTATAAGTTTTAACCGAGTTAAACCTTGCAAGTTGATTTGATTATCCGGCAGCCAAATAAGTTAACTCAAAGAACCTGAGTATCTACGCTGCGCACGTTTTTGGACTTACACCGAGGGCAACTCGTGCCAAATACACATCATCTCAATACATCTAGATAATCTTCTAAAAACAAAGCTGTAGCTCAACTACAAAACCTTTTCTCCCAAAATACATTATACACGTATTTAGATCCATCCTTCAACAAGGAGATCACACAAACTATTTTTAAAATGTTTTATCCCGTTTTCAACAAGACGTTTTAAAACCTGAGACTCAACCCCGAAGGCGAGCTCCAAACCTCCAAAACATAAATTATTGAGATTTCTATCAAAATCCTCCGTTTTCCAACAAAAATCTCCATTTTAAAAAATGACTTTTAAAAACCATAAAATCACATGTCATATGATGTACTAAACCAAGAAAAGCAAAAAACATGCTTTCTACCCGAAAAACCAAGGTTTAAACGTAGATATGGCATTTCATGCATTTTCTATCGGTGAAAAAGCATACAATTACATATAACACCCTATTATAACAGCAGGGTCTAGAATCCTACCTTGTTGGGTCAAAATCTGACGCCTCAAAAATTGGGTCTCATCGAAACGAGAATCAGACCGAATGAGCGCGAAGCTAGCAGCATGAATAGCAAGGATCCACAAGCTGATCATCGAAAAATAGGCTTGGGAAGGTCAAAAATGTACAGAGAAGGTAGTGGAAATGAAGAAAGAAACTTTTCTCCAAACATTCGAGGGGCTGGAATACATATAGGCACGCAAAAAACACTGTTCAGTCGACTGAAGAGAACACTTCAGTCGACAGAAGTGCCTTGAGAAACACAAACCGCCACAGTTTAGTCGATCGAACCCCTTGGTTCAGTCGACCGAACTCAAAAAAAGCTCTTCAGTCGACCGAACATAGCCGTCCAGTCGACCAAACCTCGGGGTTTTCAACCTACTATTTTGTCTCAATTTTGGTGTTCTAAGGCCAACCCAAACAAGCCTAAACAAGGTCCGGGAAAGCTTAAAACACATCTATACATGCTGTTCTATAACCCAAAACATAAACCAAGCATCGATGTATATAACATGAAGGAAAAACACGTCAACATTTATATATATATCAAAATCAACAAGGTTCGGGATCTCATAACTCTCCCGCTCTTAAGAAATTTTGCCCCCGAAATTCTCTACGAGGTCACGAGGTAATAGATCTGGATATCTAACACGCATCCTAGACTCAAGCTCTCAAGTCGCTTCCTCAACCCCATGTTGAAGCCACTGAACCTTGACATATGAAATCGTTCTCCCCCGCAACACTTGCTACTTTGTATCTAGAATTCTCATTGGACGTTCCTCATACGTGACATCATCATCAACTCATAACTCAGTCTAATCTAACATATTAGACGGATCTGGCTCATACCTCCGAAGCATAGAAAGATGAAAGACATTGTGTACAGATGCTAACTGCGGTGGCAAAGCCAAACGGTATGCTCCCACCCTAATCTTTTCTAGGATCTCAAATGGTCCAATAAAACGAGGTAATAGCTTCCCGCGACGACCAAACCTCATCAATCCTCTGCGTGACGAGACCTTTAGAAACACATGATCTCCCACTGTAAACTCTAACGGTCTCGTCCTCTGATCCGTATAACTCTTTTGGCGGCTCTGAGCCGTCACTAGACGCTGACGAACCACAACAATTTTCCCCGTCGTCTCCTGTACTATGTCGGGTCCCAAAAAGCGGTCTCTCCCACCTCTGTTCAATATACCAGCGACCTACATGGTCTACCATACAAAGCCTCATACGGTGCTATCCCAATACTGGACTAATAGCTGTTGTTGTATGTTAACTCTGCCATTGACAGATGATCCTCCCAAGAACCCCGAAAGTCAAGCACACACACTCTCAACATGTCCTCCAAAATCTGAATGGTCCTCTCAGATTGACCATCAGTCTGAGGATCAAAAGCTGTACTAAGACTCTGCCAAAAGCGGGATATAAAGCGCGGGTCTCCATCAGAAACGATAGTCACCGGTACTCCGTGTAGTCAGACTATCTCTCGAATGTAAAATCTACTCAATCGATCCACTAGGTCTCTCACTTGAATAGGGAGGAAGTGCACAGACTTCGTCAACCTGTCCACTATAACTCAAATAGCATCATACCCCTTCGGCGAGCGTGGAAGTCCTGGTACAAATTCCATAGTGACATTCTCCCACTTCCACTCGAATACAGGTAACAGTTGTAACAATCATGCAGGTCTATGGTGTTCCACCTTTACTTGCTAACAAGTAAAGTATCGTGAAACTAATCAGATCACATTCCTCTTCATTCCCGTCCACTAGAACTGTTGTCGTAGATCGTGATACATCTTCGTGCCTCCAGGATGCACTATAAGACGTGAGTGATGAAACCCATGTAGCACCTCAACATGGCACGACTCTAGCATAAATAGACGTCCTGTCAACCTCAAACTTTGATCTGAACCCACCATCCATCCTGCTATGTCCTTCCCGCTACCTATGCAGTCCCGTATCAACAGAGCCTCCTGATCAGTCCCCTGAGCCTCTAATACGCGTGCAATCAATGAAGGCTGTGAAGCTACTGAATATAAAGTCACACCTCCCCCTGTCTCCCTGAGGCATAGATCAAACTCCCCAACAACCCCGAGCATATCCCATTCTTGTAGAGCTACGGAAGCTAATGAGCCACGAGATTTCCTACTTCAGCTACAACATTTGCCTTCCCCGGGTGGTACTGCAAATCAAAGTCGTAGTCTCCCAATAGCTCCATCCACCGTCGCTGGCGAAGATTCAGGTCTTTATGTGAAAACAAGTATTTTAAGCTCTTATGATCAGAAAAAACCTCGAAATACTCACCATATAGATAATGCCGCCATGTCTTCAAAGCGAAGACTACGGCTGCCAACTCCAGATCATTAGTCGGGTAATTCCTCTCGTGTATCTTCAGCTGTCGCGAGTCGTAGGCTACAACCTTGCCTCCCTGCATCAATACACAGCCCAAATCGTCAAGTGATGCGTCGCAGTATACTGTATAGCCCAGGCCTCGCTCAGGAATAATCAATCCTGGCGCATAAGTCAATCTCCTTTTCAGCTCCTGGAAAGCTGACTCATAGAACTCGCTCTATACAAAACTGATTCCCTTGCGTGTAAGGCGCGTCATCGGTGCTGCCAGCCTAGAGAAGTCCTTCACAAACCGTCGATAATAACCTGCCAGATCGAGAAAATTGCGTATCTCAAAAACATTCTTCTGTCACTGCCAATCCGTCACTACATCAGTCTTCGTCGAATCCACCGATTCCCCATCCTTTGACACCACATGTCCAAGGATGCTCACCTCAGACATCTAGAACTCACACTTCTCAAACTTCGCATATAGGCGATGTTCTCTCAGAAGTTACAAGATGACGTGCAGATGCTCCTTATCCATCTCCCTCGGGGGCAAATAAACCAGAATGTCGTCCATGAACACGACCACAAAACTATCCAGGTAGGAGTGGAAAATATGGTTCATCAGACCCATAAATGTAGCTGGAGCATTCGTCAGACCGAACGGCATAACCAGAAACTCGTAGTGACCATAGCGAGTCCGAAAGGCGGTCTTCGCTATGTCTTTGTCCCTAATCCTCAGCTGGTGATATCTTGACCTCAAGTCAATCTTCAAAAAGCAGTGGGACCCTTTCAACTGATTAAATAAATCATCAATCCTAGGCATAGGATATATATTCTTCACCGTCACCTGGTTTAGCTTCATGTAGTCTGTACATAGTCTTAGTGACCCATCCTTTTTCTTCACGAACAAAGCTGGTGCTCCCCACGGCGATGTACTCGGTTGTACAAACCTTTTATCCAGCAACTCCTGCAACTGCACCTTGAGTTCACGCAACTCAGCAGGTGAAAAGCGATAAGATGGCATAGAGATAGGAGCAGTTCCTGGAACAAGATCAATGGAGAACTTCACATTACGGCTCGGTGGCAACTCAAACAGATCGTCAGGAAAGACGCTCGGATAGTCACACACCACAGGGGGTAACTCCTCTCGAACCTCATCTGGCATATCTAATCTGAGAGCAAAAAAGAGAGAACCCAAGTTCCCTCGAACTTGCGCGGCTCCTAGTACAGACACCAAGCTCTCATCCCGATCACCCATAAAGTAGAAGTAATCTCCCTCCGGGGTACAGATCGACATTCTCCGTCGTTCATAATCTATATAGGCATGGTAGGTAGTCCGCCAGTCCATCCCTAGGATGACATCAAACGTAGTCATGTCTAGAATGATAAAATCAAACTCTAAACAACGACCGGCGACCTCGAGTACACAGGATCTACAAACAAGGGTCAGCGTCACACTCCCACTAACTGGGGTCTCCACACACAAGGTACTACCCAACCAGTCCATTTCCAACCTCAATGCAGATACAAATGCAGAGGATATAAATGAATGTGATGCTCCTGTGTCTTTAAGAACACTGGCCCATGATCTAAAGACTAGAAGAGTACCTCTGATCATGGCCGGAGTAACAGCAGCATTAGACACCACTGGTGCTTTGGAAGCACTGCGATCAGCAAGCACATAAGCCCTGGCCTTCGGCAGTCTGGTATGTCCACCATAACTCTGAGTCGATGGTTGCCTCACTAACTGAGCTGAAGCACCTCCCTCCGCAAACCTAGAAGTCTGAGCCCTAGGCTACTGTGGAGCCAGTCACCTCTGCACAGAAGAAGCAACTGACGCTCCTGTCATGTGCTGGACATTCCCTTCACTGGGAGACTGTCTGCGAAAGTGTCCGGACTGACCACACCCAAAATAGATAGGTGGGTCTCTCGTCTGTGACTGGACGGGTACTAAACTCTGAGCCTGGCCCTTTTGTGGGCACTCAACTGAACGATGTCCAAGCTGTCCGCATCTATAACAAATCAACCCTACTGTTCTAAGCTTCCTGCCGAAGCCACTAAAGGTGTAAGTGTAGATGACTGCGATTGATAAGATCTAGTAAAACGAGAACTAGGTCTAAACGACCTCTTGCGCTTGTACCCGCGTCTCTAATCCCCACTGTCCTGCTGACTCCTACTCTCTCTAATCTTGCGACTGTCTGCCAACAAGTTCTCAACCTGGATAGCTGCTTCCACCAACTTGATGTACACCTCCGCATCCAAAGCTGCAACCCTATCCTTGATAGCAGGTCGAAGTCCCATCCCAAACCTCCGAGTACACAACTCCTCTATCGATACTATCTTTGGTGCAAATCGCGACACATTCGCGAACTTGGATTCATACTGGACTACAGACAGATTCCCCTGAACAAGGGAGAGGAACTCCTCTCGGTACGTATCTCTCAAAGATCTCGGGAAATACTTCTCCAAGAAGACTCTCGTAAAAGCAGCCCACGTCTCATCCACAGTGGTCTTGGCAAAGTTTCACCACTCTCTAGCATCGTCCCGCAGTTGGAACACTGCCAACTTTATACGCAAAACATCCTCCTCGATGTCCAAAGTATCAAAGATTGATGTGGTCACTTCCAACCACTCAATAGCGACCTTTGGGTTTGGCTCCCTAGCAAAGATCGATGAATCCAACTGTCGAAACTCCCGCATAGCTACAGAAACCCTTGGCTCAGGAACCCGCACACTTGCCCTGGTCGCTTCTGCCGTAGCTCGCATAATGGCAAGCATCTCCTGGATAAGGTCAGCACTACCCACTTGTTCCTGTGGGGCTGGAACGTCTCCCTCCTCTAGAACCTGAACATAAGCACGACCTCGGCCACGGCCCCGTCCCCGCGCTCCCCGTGTAGACATAATAATATAGAAAGCAATATGAACAAGATAAGCTTTCTTACAACATGTTACTACGTAATAGGAACATATAATCATGCTATCACATAGCCACATAAGATCATGTTAACACGTCTCACATACTGAGGAGAACTAACAAGATAAACTCATCCATTTGGATAACCTATTCTGATTCCCTGCTAGAAAACACATTGGCCAAATGCGCTTCTAACTTGGCTTCCAAATATGTTATTCCAAATGCCCGAAGGCAAGACTTATCAATCCAGAGATTCCACCTCCATACCCACATATACACAATTATCATGCTCAAAATGCTATTAACATGTTATAAACCAACGTTGAAACATATGCAAGCAAGCATATACAATCAACCTCACCAGGTGATAAACCCCTTTTCACATGGATCTTAGGTATTCGAACCCAGAGCTCTGATACCAATTTGTCACGTCCCAAAATTCAGGGTCACGTGAAAAATCACCAAACACTAGTTTTACAGAAAATAGGTTTTCAAACATTCAAATCTACCAGTTGAAATCAAAGGAAAACCCAAAATGCATCTCTCATGAACAATAAACATCCTGTATAACATGCATAAGTATATCGCCTTATGGCGTACAAAACCGCCTTCAGGAATAGGCATACCAAAAGGAAAACTATAAAAGTCTTCCGCCACCACAAGCTTCACTAGAGCTACACCTCTTTCACATCGTCACCTGAAAATAGTTTTACAAAAAGTCCCACTCGTGAGCCGAAGCCCAATAGAAACAGACTATGAAGCTGTAAAGCAGGTAATATGCAATCACATGATGGAAGCGAACTCAACCACAAATCCAAAAAGGATTTCCATCCAAAAACCCACAAGTTTTCCCCTCGGGCCATCACAAGCCTCCTAAATGGTTTTATTATCATAAAACCCTGTTTCCGTCCGTAAACCCATGAATTTGCAAATAATGCAAGTAAACCATCATAGTTAAGGAAAAATAGTAATCAAAACATTATTCCCTCGCAGAATGTACCATCGTGGAATAAGAAGAGTAAGATTCTATGTACCGACTCAATCACAAAAGGATAGAGGTAGCAACTATAGACCCCTATCCAGTATCTAACCTCCAGATATCGTGGGATCGCCTAGATCCACGCAGGTTCTATACGGAGCGCCATGAACGTAACCACTCAATTTACGGGTTATGACCTCGAGGGAGCTGAGCACCCATCTGTCTCAATTTACGGGGACTAACCCGAAGGACCTGAGTACCTACGCTGCACACATTTTTGGACTTACACTGTGGGCAACTTGTGCCAAATACACGTCATCTCGGTACATCTAGATAATCTTCTAAAAATAGAACTGTAGCTCAACTACAAAACTTTTTCTCCCAAAATACATTATACATGTATTTAGATCCATCCTCCAACAAGGAGATCACACAAAGCATTTACAAAATGTTTTATCCCGTTTTCAACAAGACGTTTCAAAACCTGAGAATCAACCCCGAAGGCGAGCTCCAAACCTCCAAAACATAAAATGTTGAGATTTCCATCAAAATCCTATGTTTTTCAACAAAAACCACCGTTTTCAAGAACGTCCTTTAAAAATCATAAAATCACATGTCATATGATGTACTAAATCAAGAAAAGTGAAAAATATGCTTTTTACCCAAAAAACTAAGGTTTAAACATAGATATAGCATTTCATGCATTTTATATTGGTGAAAAAGAATACAATTACATAGAACACCCTAATAAAGCAGCAGGGTCTAGAATCCTACATCGTTGGGTCAAAACTCGACGCCTAAAAAATTGGGTCTCGTTAGAACGAGAATCAGACCGAATGAACGCGAAGCTAGCAGCGTGAATAGCAGGGATCCACAAGCTAATCGTCGAAAACTAGGCTCGGGTAGGTAAAAAATGTAGAGAGAAGGCAGAGGAAATGAAGAAAGAAGTTTTTCTCCAAACATTCCAGGGGCTGAAATACATATAGCCATACCAAAAACACTGTTCAGTCGACTGAAGAGAGCACTTCAGTCGACTGAAGTGCCTCGAGAAACACAAACCGTCACAGTTCAGTCGATCGAACCCCTTGGTTTAGTCGATCGAACTCAAAAAACGCTATTCAGTCGAACGAACATAGTTGTCCAGTCGATCGAACCTTAGGGTTTTCAACCTACTATTTTGTCTCGGTTTTGGTGTTCTAAGGCCAACCCAAACAAGCCTAAACAAGGTCTGGGAAAGCTTAAAACACATCTATACATGCTGTTCTACAACCCAAAACATAAACCAAGTATCGATGATATATAACATGAAGGAAAAACCCGTCAACAATTATATATATATCAAAATTAACAAGGTTCGGGGTCTCACGTACTTGTACTCTTCCTATCAATTTTACACATTGCAAAGTCTGCATCATAATAGCCAAATAACTTAAAGGCTTTTCCTTTAGGATAGAATAATCTTAGATTTTGTATACCTAAACAGTATCTAAAGATGCGCTTAATAGCAGTCACATGTGATTCTTTAATATTAGCATAATATCTAGCACATATGCATACACTAAAAATGATATCAGGTTTACTTGTAATTAAATAAAGTAGAGATCCAATCATACCTCTATATATCTTTTCTTCTACGGCTTTACTATTTTTATTCTTATCAAGATGTGTTGAAGGGCCCATTGGAGTTTCCATTGGTTTTGCACTTTGTATAGCAAACCTCTTCAACAAATCTCTTGTATGCCTGGATTAGTTAATGAAGATTCCTTCTTGTGATCGTTTGATTTGAAGTCCAATGAAGTAATTGAGCTTTCCCATCATGGTCATTTTAAATTTTCTCTACATGCACTTAACAAAGTCCTTCAAAGAGATTCATTAGTTGAGCCAAAAATAATATGATCTATATAAATTTGGACAATGAGCATATTTTTTCCTTGAGACTCGATGAAAAGCGTAGTATCAATTTTTCCTCTTGAAAACTCATTTTTAATCACGAATTTGCTAAACCTTTCATACCAAGCTCTTGGTGCTTGCTTCAATCCATAAAGAGCCTTGGTGAGTTTGTAAACATAGTTTGAAAAATCAAAATTTTCAAAGTCAGGAGGTTATTTCATAAAAATTTTCTTAGAAATAAAACCATTTAGAAAGACACTTTTGACATCAATTTGATAAAGTTTGAAAATTTTAAAGTATGCAAAAGCAAGCAACATCCTAATAGTTTCAAGCCTAGCTACATGAGCAAAAGTTTTCAAATTCGATGCCTTCTTCTTGATTGTAACCTTGGGCTACCAATCGAGCTTTGTTCCTAAGAACTACTCTATTCTCATCTATTTTATTTTAAAAAACCAATTTTGTGCCAATAATGGAGTGTTCCTTTGGTCTTGGGACTAAAGCTCAAGCCTTATTTCTTTCAAATTGATTTGGCTTTTCTTACATAGTCAAGATCTAAAATTCATCGTTTTCAGATTCCTCAAAATATTTTGGCTTAGTCTGGTAAAGAAATGCAAAATTACCACAAACATTATGTAGATAGGATCTAGTTTTGATACCTTGAGATGGGTCCTCAATGATCAAGTCTTTTGGATAACCATCAGCATACTTCCATTCCTTAGGCGAATTTAGATTTCCTTGATTTGAAGTACCAACAGCCTGTTGGACTTCATTTTGCTGTGCATTTGTAGCTTCCTCATAGTTTTGCTCTTCTTGATTTTTGATGAAGACGTCTTCAATATATTTTTCTATGTCAACTATGTTATCTTCACAAAATTCTTTGGGAGAATCGAGATTAGCTTCATCGAATACAACATAAATAAAATTTTCAGCAACTAGAGTCCTTTTGTTGAAATCTCTATAACCTTTAGTAGATATAGAATATCCTAAAAAAATACCTTTATTAGATTTTGCATCGAACTTGCCTAAAAGTTCTTTGTTATTATCTAAAATAAAACATTTGTACCTAAAGGTATGAAAATAACTGATGTTAAGTTTTCTTCCATTCCATAACTTATATGGGTTTTTCTTAAGAGAAGCTCGAATCATGGCTCTGTTCACGATATAACAAGCTGTGTTGATAGCCTCGGCCCAAAAGTATCGTAGTAGATTATTTTCACAGAGCATAGTTCTAGCCATTTCTTTCGAACTCATATTCTTCTTCTCAACAACACCATTTTGTTGAGAGGTTCTAGGAGCAGAAAAATTATGGTTTATGCCGCTTTCATCACAAATTTTTTTAAAATCTTTGTTTTTAAATTCTCTACCATGATCATTTCTGATACTTGTAATTTGAAAACTTTTTTTCAATTTGAATTCTCCGAGACAGTTTTATAAAAGAGGCAAAGGCTTCATTCATATGAGTTAAAAAAAGCACTCAAGTATATCTAGAGAAATCATCAATAACAATAAAGGCATATCTTTTGCCTCCAAGGCTAAGAGTCCTTATTGGACCCAATAAGTCTATGTGCAATAGTTGTAAGGGCCTAGAAGTTGAAATCACCATTTTGGATTGAAATAAATTTCTAAACTTGTTTGCCTTGTTGACATGCATCACAAACTTTATTCTTCTTAAATTTGATTTGTAGTAAACCAATCACCAACTCCTTTTTCAAATTTTGAAATCAAGTTCGTGTGAGTATGTATAAATCTTCTATGCCACAACCAACTATTATCACTCAAGGCAGATAGACACTTTGTGTCAATTTTAAAAATATCATTTAGATTGAAAGTGTAAATATTTTCATGCTTATGACCCTAAAAAATAACTTTATTATCAAGAGAGTTTTCAATGACACAGTTAGCATGATCAATGACAACCTTGCGACCTTTGTTACAAAGTTGGCTTATGCTAAGAAGGTTATGTTTCAAACCAAGCAAAATATTTTCAATAGAAGGAGAAGAAATTTTATCAATACAACCAATTCATATGATTTTGCTCTTGCTATTGTTACCAAATGTCACAAATCCACCATCTTCAAGCTTAAAAGATGCAAACATTGATTTGTCACCTATCATGTGTCTTGAGCAGACACTATCAAGATACTGCATCCCTTCCTTGAATGTGGACTTGAGACGCATCTGCAAAGAAAATCAAGTTTTTATTTTTGGTACCTAAACTTTCTTGGGTCCTTTGGTGTTAGTTCTATGTGGGTGTGTTCTCCTTGGAAACCGAACCCTTTTTGCAGTCAAAGTATGTGATTTTCTATGTAGACAATGTGTAATAGTGTGTCCATGCTCATAACAATGAAAGCAAGTAGTATTTGAATGATTTGAGGATGTTTTAACAAAAATGTTGCTCAAAAACTTTTGTTTTCTCTTTGGTTGGTATCTAATTCCAATTTTGTCAAAAGCATACTTTTGCATTCCAAGAAGTTTGTCTAAGTATTCTTTCCAAGAGTAAATCTATGTACAATTTTTGTAAGGCTGAAGTTCATTTAAAACTTGGTTTGACATGAGGCATTTTTTTCTTTTAAAGCTTCAATTACACAAGATGAAGAAAGAACCAACTTTTTAAGAATAGCATACTTAGCACCTATTTTTCTTAATTTATCGTGCAAATCTTCCAATGCAACTTGAAATTTTTCTAAAGAAAATGGGTTCCTGGTTACCTCATTGTCTTCTTTGGCCATGAGACAAAGGTTAGTAACTTTTTTTTCTTCCTTTTCATCCTCATAGCTCTACTTTCACTCTCACCCCATGTAGCCAACATTGCCTTCTTGAATCCCTTTTTGAAGTGTTTTTTTGAGTTGGGAACAGTTGACCTTCATATATCTAGGCTTCTTGCCCTCAAAATAAATTATATCACCTTTCTTGTGATTATTCTTGAATCTGCTTGACTCACCCTTGAATTTATTGGGCTCTCTTTTGTGTTCATCTTTCTTGAGGAATCTCCTCCCTCCTTGTTTTTACTTTTAAGAAACCTTTTGAACTTTCTTGTAATGAGAGCTAGATTTTTATTTTCATCACTTGTGGAATCTTCATTAAATTCATCATCAATAATGGAAGATTTGAAAGCTACTTCTTTCTACTTTTTGCTATTATCTGTTGGAGGTAAGACTGCCAAGATTTTTGTTCTTTCAAACTATTAACGAAAAAAAATTAACTGCATGGGCAATCGCCAAAACGGGCTCCAGATAAAAGTTTTGATGATGAACGATCAAAATAAAATTCGTGCATCCGAAGTTAATTTAGAAGAATACATTTTTACCGGTCGAATCTTCAACTACGGTTTGAATCCGAGTTGAGACTCATGTCAGATCTTCGACCGTATTCTCTTATGCGATTCCTAAATATAGTGTAGGTTATAACCTCTGAAAACTCGTACCAGTAGAACCCGTACAACTTTAGCCTTAGAAGACAAGTTATGAAACTAGTTCAACCTACCTGCATATATATAGGGCTACAACAGGGACCTGGGGAGCAATTATGAGTAAGACTTTTAGTGGAACATAGACACGTATCAGCGGTTTCTGCAATTAAGCAAAACTAGCAACGGTTTATGCAATTTTCATAAAACACTGATTTACAATTCACACCACTAAAGAACTATAATTGCACTTTGACCTATAATCTCAAGACCGTATAGCATTGAGAACCTGCTATTAAATGTTTACCATTTCTCCCAATGTTAAGATTCTCGATACCCACCAATTAAATTGAATTATTGATAATCTAAGTTAATCGGCATCTTGATATTACTTAAACCCTTCTGCTTAACTTATTTGACCGCCGGATAATTAAATCCACATGCAGGGTTTGATATGGTAAAAATTTATAAGGTTCCTTAAGGGGGTATCGTCAATTCTAATCTTTCGGGATGTGGATTCTGTCAATAATTAATATTCGTCATATAAATAATATCGCTATCCAACTCTCTGGGAATATAGACCCATATAAGGTCGCACCCTCTAATGAATTAAAATAACGAATATTAAATATACGTAAATTAATAATTATTTTAGGATAAGAAGATAAACACTATTCATAATAATCTTGAATTTTAATTAATTTATATAGTCAGTATAAAATTAATTACCTCAAATGTCCCGTTCAATACACACAAAGTGTACTAGTATAGAGAGTCAAAACAATAGACGACGCTATTATCTGTTCCCCGTAACCAAGACAGGCCTACTAAAACTCTGTGTTACAGCCGTACCGATGGTATGCCAATTTCCTTCTAAACTGTGAATATAAAACTTATGTTCTGCAAAAACCTAAAATCGGATCTTCTGTGTGCAAGCCATACTCTTCACGCCAGATTAAATACTATACAGAATATCAGACATCCATGCATAATATTAAAGAAATAAAACACATACATTGCTCAAAAAAATTCTCATAAAATAGAAAATTAATTTTATTAAAATAAAATTAAATACTAAAAACTTGATTTTCAGTATACCAACACTAACAATCTCCCACTTATACTCAAAATCATGTTGCCAAACATCTGAATCCCATGCCCTCTACATAACTATCAAAAGTCTTAGCCGGTAAGCTCTTTGTAAAGAATTTATAAGGTTGTCTCTTGATGTAAGCTCTATGTCTGACTGAAAATCTGAGTCTGTGTACCCCAAAGGTACTAGACAGTCTGCCTGGTAAACTAGCATATAATCCTTAGTACTTTTCAGGTACTTGATTATATTCTTTACTGCAGTCCAATACTCCTACCTTAGATTAGACTGATATCTACTAACCATGCCAACGGCAAACTAAATGTCGGGTCTAGTGCAAAGCATAGCATACATGAGGCTTCCTACTGCCAAAGTATAAGGAACCGCCTTCATCTTCTCTATCTCAGCAGGTGTCTTAGGATACTGATCCTTGGATAGAGTGATTTCATGCTTGAAAGGAAGAAACCCTTTGTTGAAATCCTACATGCTAAAGCAAGCACATATATTATTGATATATTTTGCTTGTGATAAACCCATCATCCTTTGCTTTTGATCTCGTACAAGCTTGATCTCAAGGATGTGACTGGTTTCTTCTAAGTCCTTCATATCGAACTACCCAGATAACCATTCTTTCACCGTAGATAATGCCTCCACATCATTTATGATGAGCAAGATATCGTCTACATAAAGTATTAGGATGATCACCACGCTTCTGTTACGCTTCTTGTACAGATAGGACTCATCTAGACTTTGATCAAAATCATAAGTCTTAATGGCTTGATCAAACCAAGTGTTCCAAGACCTCGATGCCTGCTTAAGTCCATAAATGGATCTCTTAAGCTTACATAACATGTGTTCTTGGCCCATTGCAATGAATTCATCTGGTTGTATCATATAGATACAATCATCAAGACTTTTGTTAAGAAAAGCTATCTTGACGTCCATTTACTAGATTTTGTAATTGAAATGAGCGACAATGGATAAGAGAATCCGGATAGACTTAAGTATAGCTATCGGCGAAAAGGTTTCCTCATAATTGATCCCTTCTTTTTGAGTGATCCCTTTAGCAACAAGCCTAACTTTGAAGGTTTCAACCTTCCCATCTACTCCTCTCTTCCTCTTGCAGATTCACTTGCATCCAATGGGTTTTATCTATTTGGGTGGTTCTACAAGTTCACAGACCTGATTAGAATACATAGATTCTATCTCTGAATTCATAGTCCTTTGCCAAAGATCTGCATCTTTGTTTTAAAGTGCTTTATTATAGTTACAGAGCTCGATATCTAGTTTTGCCAGGATCCTGTTAAAAGACTCTTTCAAGAACATATACTGGTCGGGCTGATGAACAACCCTCCCACTACAACGAGGCACTACCTGTGTTTGTGTACTAGCAGTAACACGCTGTGCAGAATTAGAACCATGTGCATCTGCACCATTTTGTTGATTTGCACATGTCCTGATAATCCTCCCACTACAACGAAGTAATGGGATATCAGTGATTTGTTATCCTGTTCTACTGGTATTTTCTCTTAGTTCTTCCAGAATAATATTGCTTTTGAGCCTATGATCCATAATATTATTCTCTTCCATGAATCGGGCATTGGTGCTAACAATGACCTTATGATTCTTAGGATTACAAAACATACCACCCTTCATTCCCTTGGGATACCCTACAAAGAAACAAATTTTTATCCTCAGTTCCAATTTACCCGCATTCCCTTTCAGCACATGTGCTGGACACCCCTAAATCTGAATGTGTTTCAGACTAGGCTTACAGCCGGTCCACAATTCTGTGGGAGTAGAAGGCACTAATTTAGAAGGTACCAAGTTTAGAATATGAGCCGCTGTCTCTAAAGCGAGTCTCCAAAATGAATCGAATAAATCTAAATAACTCATCATGGACCTTACCATTTCTATGAGAGTCATATTCCTTCTTTCTGCTACACCATTCTGTTGCGGAGTGCCAGGTGTAGTTAATTAGGATGTAATCCCCTCTGATGACAAATAGTCCTTAAACTCTCAAAAGAGGTATTCCCCACCATAATCGGATTATAGTGATTTAATACTTTTACTCAGGCGCTTCTCTGCCTCTGTCTTGGATTCTTTGAATTTTTCAAAGCATTTAGACTTACGATGCATCAGGTAAATGTATTCATACCTTGAGTAGTCATCAATGAAACTGATGAAGTACTTAAAATCACCTCTATCCCGAATTATCATAGGACCACACACTTTAGAGTGAACCAGCTCCAACGGTTCTTTAGCTCTATAGCCTTTGGTCAAAATGGGCATTTTGGTCATTTTGCCTTCTAAGCAAGATTTACAGACTATAAGTGCCTCAAATTCCAATGAACTCAAAAGTTCATCGGCTACCAGTCTGTTTATCCTTTTAGATTAATATGACCCAAGCGTAAGTATCAAAGAACCATTTGGTTCAATAAAGAAGAAAACTTTCTTTTATATGGTAAATTAGATATGCTATTCATTTTCATCAGTTGTAGTGTATGAGAGATTGGAGTAATAATATAAAGATAATCCACCTATGTACCGGAATAGATAACTCGTTTATTATCCTTAATAATCATAGATTTATTAAAATAAACCAAATATCCCTCTTTAGCCATTCTAGAGACAAAAACTAAGTTCTTCTAATGGTAGGTACATAAAGACAATCTTTCAATATTAAATTCCGATCTCTACCAAAACTGAGAGTGATATCTCCTACTGCAACTACTGTTACCTTTGTATTGTTGTCCATATACAAGTAAATCTCTCAATCACTAAGTTGTTGAATTTTCTAGAACTCTTGTAATGAATTACAGACATGATTAGTGGCGCTCGTATCTACACACCAGGTTTCGGTAGATAACACCGCTAAACATGTCTCCACAACCAGTGAACATAAATTACCCTATTTGTTCAGCCTTTTGAGAAATATTATATATAGCTTTTTCCAGTGCCGGATCTGGTTGTAGTGAAAATATCTGCCTTTCGATTTTTTCACACCAGTCTGTGGCCCACTAACTACCCTGAAAATCGTGTCTCTCTATTTCTGAATTTTTTTCTTCTTCATGCCTTTTGGTCCAGAGGAAAAATATTTTTAGGAAACAAACATATTTTTTGGTATTGAAAGAATACCATTTGTAGTTAAAACTATATCCAAGTTATATTTCTAGTCAACAAAATTCAGTCCCGTTAGTTTGTTTTCTTTGAGTATTAAAGCGAGTGGGTTGAAAGCCATTTTAATTTTGAGAATCACATAATTAAAAATAAACGTTAATTATGATGAGAAAAATTTTGAATTTATTTTAATTTGGTTCCTTCTACCATTTTAAAATTAATTCGCCAGCAGCCTAATAATATGAGAATAGTATGTTTCGATGGGATGACTTCTACTATTCTTCATAAGACAAGACATGTCAATTCTTTATAATTTTACTATCTAGACAATTGACCCTTCCAAGTAAAATTAAATAGTTGACATAGTTTCGGCCTAATATATAATAGCAGTGATTCAGATGAAGATGATACTATTAAATACGGTTAAGTGTTAACTATCACCTAATACTAAATTAATCGCTTCACACTGAACTCTTCAGATGGAGAAGTGATTCACACTAACAATTATTCAAAACTATCCATAAAGAAGGTTTGTACTGGCGATACCGCAATTAATCTATCCATTGGAGAGGAAGGCTTTACTGCCGACACGCAGGGTTTAATTTCATCGTCTACAAACTGGTAATGGAGACCGCGAGATTTATCTGTGAATAAATTTTCTCTCCCACTTAGATTTTTAAAATATTTTTTGAGGGTTATAAAAATTCGTTTAATTAAAATAAATTTATTAATTTTGAAAAACACACAATCAGAAAGAATCAAACATCTTCCCATGTACATGATTCTAAATATTCTAGTTTATCAAACAATCTTTTCGTGTTTAAATGCGTACCAAATAAAATTTAATAAACGCATAGGTTTTCCTCTAGCTTTTTAGCTAAGGTGGTGTTTAAAGGTATTTATTTCTTTTATTTTTTATTTTATATTTTTAAAAAATAATAATTTATTTTGATTAGATATTTTTCTATTTAATTAATTCAAAATTCGGAATTAATTCTCACGTTTTTCTAAGATATTCGATTTAAAAAAAAGCATCTTAAACGTGATATTTTATAAAAATAAATAAAATATCTAAAGTTTTTTTTATTTAATTAAAATTAATTAATTAAAAAAACATAATTTTATTTTCTATTACAAAATATTTTAATTAAAATCAAATTTTTGAATTAATTAAATTAACATGATAAATAAAACATATATGCAATTATCCACGCAGTTCATATATATGTGATATACATATATCTCGGTTTTATGATTCAAGTAAAATACTGAGATGTTTTAGTTTTCCTTAGAGAGTCAACTGTTGCAATCCATGTTCACCTTTGATTCAGTGTTCTGATTGCATCAGACTTTCCTGATACTATATGATATATACTAATATATGATATCAGTCTCGTATAACATCAAAAAATTAATACAAAGCAATCCCAGGAGAAAAAAATCACCGGACCACCACCAGCCACCACCGACACCGCCTTGTCGCCGCCTCATCTGGGTTTCGTTTTTGACGAGTTTTATATTGTTGGAAAACTCTTCAAATATAAGATTTTTTTGTCAAAAAAACTACTGGAAACTTACCCGAAAAACGGCGGGAAAAACTATCTAAATCTCAAAAAACGCTGCTGTCTGCAACAGTACACCGCAGCCAACTTCTCGGGGCTTTTTCGACCTCTTTTCGTACTCGATTTTGACGTACTTTATATCAAAAGAAATATCCTAAAAATTATTATTTTTCCATGAAACAAATGCTCAAAAATAGCTCGAAAAATTGCTGAAAACACTGCCCAAAGTTGCAGCCACCGCACCTAGCGCCGTCGCCTTTAATTGTCAACTTCCCGAGGTAGTTCCAACCACATCTGAAGTCTGTTTTCGACGTATTTTATGTCGTTAAAAAGCTGTTGAAAATTAAAATATTTTTTTTCAAAATATCTGCTAAAAAATAGTCAAGAAAACTATCAAAAAATTGCCTGAAAGTAGTGGCTGTAGCGCCGCCGCAAAAAAAAATCATTGCTATTTTTTCTTTTTTAATGCACTGTTTGGCTCAATTTTTTTTCTAGTTTTTCACAGTATTTTAAGGTATGTTTTTATTGCTATTTTATGTTTTAAAAAAATTTCAAAAAATAGTCTCAAAAATGGCCCAAAAAATCATTAAACCACAGCCGAACCGCCACCGGCAAAGCTGTCGAAGCTGTTCTATTTTGGTAAATTTTTTACTGCTTTTGACTTGTTTTTTTATGCATTTTTATACATAAATACTGTAAAAAAACTCACCCAAAAAAATTATTTAAAACCATTAAAACCTTTTCGCGATCTGTGGCCCGTTAAAATTTGAACAACTGTCGGTGCCGCCTCCGTTCTTCGTGTTCTTGGACATGTTCAACATGTTTTTAAATAATCTAAACAAATATTTAAAAATATAAAGCTAGCGATTACATCGTTCCTATGTCCCAAAGGCTCACATTCAATCTATCACGATTAACCCCTATGATTAAAAAAAAATAATCATCATTCACATCATTTAATCAAACACGAAAAAATAAATGACGATCAAAAAATCGAGATTAGAACGCTTGCAAAATAAAGTTAGCAACAGTTCTAAAACTACCCGGCCCCGATAATCGAAAAGAAAAAACAAAACTGCTATGATACCAATTGTTGGGGACAAGACTGCCAAGATCTTTGT
The DNA here is from genome assembly GCA_034768845.1 of Heliamphora exappendiculata. Lineage (NCBI taxonomy): Eukaryota > Viridiplantae > Streptophyta > Magnoliopsida > Ericales > Sarraceniaceae > Heliamphora > Heliamphora exappendiculata. The sequence continues at coordinate 14,045 of JAOTRH010284832.1, read as the reverse complement.
TTTTGTAAACGATTAACGAAAAAAAATTAACTGGGTGAGCAATCGCCAAAACGGGCTCTATATAAAACTTTTGATGACGAACGATTAAAATAAAACTCGTGCATCCGAAGCTAATTTAGAAGAATACCTTTTTGCCGGTCGAATCTTCAACTACGATTTGAATCCGAGTTGAAACTCTTGTCAGATCTTCTACTGTATTCTCTTATACGATTCCCAGATATTGTGTGGGCTATAATTCTCTGAGAACTCGTACTGGCAAAACCATAACAATTTTAGTCTTAGAAGACAAGTTATGAAACTAGTTCAGCCTACCCGTATATGTATAGGGTTACGGCAAGGACTTCAGGAGTAATTATGAATAAGAATTCCAGTAGAACACAGACATGTATCAGCGATTTCTGCAATTAAGTAAACCTCATAGCTGTATCTGCAATTATGGAAAATGAACAGCGATTTTTGCAATTTTCATAAAATAATGAATTACAGTTTAGACCACTAAAGAACTATAATTGCACTATGGCCCATAATCTCAAGACCATATAGTATTGAGATCCTGCTATTAATTGTTTACTATTTCTCTCCACGTTAAGATTCTCGATACCCGCCAATTAAATTTAATTACTGATAATTTAATTTAATCGATATCTTTATATTCCTCAAGCCCTTCTGCTTAACTTATTTGACTGCTGGATAATTAAATCCACCTGTAGGGTTTGGCCTGGTCAAAATTTATAAGCTTCCTTAAGGGGGTATCATCAATCCCGATCTTTTGGTACGTAGATTCTGTCAATAATTAATATTTATCATATAAATAATACCGCTATCCAACTTAACAGAAATATAGACCCATTTAAGATCGTTCCCTCTAATGAATCAAAATAAGAAATATTAAATATATGTAAATTAATAATTATTTCAAGATTTAGAGGATAAGCACTATTCATAATTACTTTAAAGTGTGAATTAATTTATATAGTCAATACAAAATTAATTATCCCAAATGTCCCGTTCAATACACACAAAGTGTACTAATACAGAGAGTTAGAACAATAGACGACGCTATTATCTGTTCCTCGTAACCAAGACAGGCCTATTAAAACTCTGTGTTACAGTCGTACCGATAGTATGTCTATTTCTATCTAAATTGTGAACATAAAACTTATATTATGTAAGAATCTAAAATCTGATCTTCTGTGTACAAGTCGTACTCTACATACCAGATTAAATACTATATAGAATATCGAAAATCCATGTATAACATTAAAGAAATGATACACATACATTGCTCATAAAGATTATCATAAAATAGAAAATTAATTTTATTAGAATAAAATTTAATACTAAAAATATGATTTTCAGTATACCAACCCTAACATCATCTTCATCATTCATCTTGATATTCATCTCATGAGTAATGAGTGAATCAAAAAGTTCCTCCAAGCTAAGAGTAGTGAAATCCTTTTTTTCTTAAATGGCAATGACTTTAGCTTTTTCAACTTTTAGGCATACATCTTAGGATCTTTCTCACCATCTCCGCATTAAAGTAAACCTTATCAAAAGATTTTAGTCCATTGATAATATTAGTGAATCTAGTGAATATTTCAAAAATAGTTTCATCATGCTTCATTTTAAACAATTCATAACTATAAACAAGCATGCTTATTTTAGATTCCTTGACGTAGTTGGTTCCCTCATGGGCAACCTCAAGTCTATCCCAAATCTCCTTGGCAGTGTCACAAATGGAGATCCTATTGAACTCATTTGGGTCAAGAGAGCAATATAGAAGATTTATAGCCTTAGCATTTTTTGTATCTCTCTTATATCGGTCCCAGTCATTCACTTTCAAGTTTAGGGACAATTGCCCTTTTAACAGTCTTGGTTGGTCTTTTGGGTCAATTTATAATAACCCTCCAAAGGTCATAGTCTGCGATTTGAATGTAGATTCTATTCTAACCTTCCATTAATTGTAATTTGTTCCATTAAACAAAGGGATCTGTTGGTGGACTGACCTTCAGACTAAATAGGTCCAATACTTGTGGTTGCCATAAAAACTCTTAGATGGTTAAGTCAAAAAATAAGGGCCTAAGCGTTGATACCAATTATTAGTTCAAGTAACCCAAGAGGGGGTGAACTAAATTTTAAAACAATAATAGCAGTTTTAAAAATCTTTTATAAAATTCTTTAATTTCCCAAGCAAATATGACAGGTAATAAAGTAATAAGGAAATTAAAAAGATTAGGGAGAGAGAAAATGAACATGACATTAAGATTTATACTGGTTCAGCTTCTTTCAAGCCTACGTCCACTCGTCAAGACTCCCATTGAGAATATCCACTAGGATCGAATGCTTCACAAGCGCATTCAAAAACCTTTTACAGCCTCAAGAAGATTCTATAAAATAATCTATTATTTTTTATAATCTCTCTTGAGCTTTTCTTTAAAGAAGATCACTCACTCTCTTAATGGATCAAGGGTAACTCACCATCCATTACAATAAATGAGTGAATCAAGATTCACTAACTCACTCTTTTTACAAATGATTAGAAATAAATGAACAAGAAAGAGTGAGACTCGACTGGAGGAGTAAATGAGCAATAAATGCTTTCTTGAAGATTTTGAGCTTTCGAGTCAAGCAGTAGAATAGTGTCCTATTCTTTGAAACTCTAAAAATTAACTCCTTATATAGACATCAGAAGTAAATGACTGTTGATGGGTTGGTGGAGGCAATTATGCTCTGAGATCAAGTCGTTGAAACCAGCGCGAGATTTGAAATCTTTCGCAGGTGTCAACACAAAAACATTTGGTGTCGACACAAAATGCCTACGGCTTTGTTCTTCAAGTACTTGTGTCAACCCAATTTTTGCATTTACCTCACCCATGCAGCGGTGTCAAATCATGAATTTTTTGGTGTCGTGCATTTCTTCAGATTTTCAGGTAAGACTTTGGTGCCAACTCATATCTCTTTGGTGTCAACCTAATTTGTCTAAACAGCTACTGGAACTTTGTTGTTAACTCAATTGTTGTGGTGTCGGCTCATAAAGTTACAATCAACTTCGGGACTTTTAGAGTCAACTCATCTTCATATGATGTTGATTTAAAAAATCTCAGGTAGTTTCGGTTGTTTTAGTGTCAACTCATTTTTGTTTTGTGTCAACCCAAAACTCCCATTTTCAACAGAAACATTTATGTCAACTCAAAAAGCTTTGGTGTCGACCCTTTTTGACTTGGAATCAAGAAATGGCTTGTAGCTATGGTGTCAACCCATTTCTCGTTGGTGTCTACTCATTTTGTTTCCCAAAGGGTGTTTTGGTGTTGACCCATGTGAATTTTGTGTTGACTCATAAAACCCAAACTCTAGAGCCCGAAGGATCATTTGGTGTTGACTCAAAATAAATCACAGTCCAATACTGAAGGTGTCGACCCAAAATCATTTGGTGTCAACACATTCTGAGTTCCCGAAACATCTTAAACAAAGTAGTTAGGGTGTCGACCCTAAATTTCATTTGTGTCGACACACTTGAGAATTTCAAGCATATTTTACCTTAAGGTGTCGACCCAAGTATCAATTTGTGTCAACATAAAATGTTTCTTCATAGGAACATTGAGTGTCAACCAATTTGATGCAAAGTGTCAGCACAAATGGTATAGGGTATTGACTCATTTGTGACGTAGTGTCAACACTTACCTTTTTGGAAATAATTAAATATAATCTTTCTAAATCAATTTAGTTAAGAAAATAAATTGTAAAATTCATCAAAATCTAATTAAAAAATTATTGGGTTAACACTAAGCTAATAATCACTCGTTATTTAAATGAAAATTAAACTAACTCAACATCTTAATAGAGATTGTAAGAGAAGTCCCCATAAATACCAAAGTTATCTAATCTTTAACAGTCGCACCTGAAAAATATTAATGGATGACATGAACTCACAACTAAAAGGTAAAGCGCATATATTAATATACACTTTTGAAATTCGAGACCAAAAAAAAAAATAATAACAAGAATCGTATTTTTCAAAACAAGGAGTACCACGACAATTTGTTAAAATGTTTTTATCGCAACTTTTTAATCCTTGGTTTTAAATAGCAATTTGAAAAATATAATTTATTTGAAAATTTTATACTTTCTCGATAATAATCATATCAATAAAATTTTTTACCAAACCATGCATAATTTAAGGTGTAACATCCTGTGAATCCACACATACCACAATTGGAGGCAGCATTAGGATTGTGCCCACAATTATTCCTTAAGTCGATCTGATTAACATTTTCCACTAGATAATTATACAATCATTAAGACATTACGAACACTCTCCTAGTGACCGAAACAACCCCTAGAATATCTTCTAAATTTTTAATCTTGCTTATTTAATCATGTATATATAGATCATGGCATATCAACACGAGATATCAATATTATTATAAAACTTGTGAAGTATTCTATCTGTTATAAACATCCATTTAAGAAGAGTATATATCATATATAGATTTCTCAAATCATTTTTAGAGGAAAAGAATATATTTATTACAAATTTGAGGTCCAAAGAATAATACAAATTAAATGTCACCGTAATTATGTGAATATAAGAGAATATAAATAAAATCAATGCTAACTGTATGTCAGGATTGTATACTAAAAATTTTAATTTTAGTTTTAGTATTTAATTTTATTTATTTATAAAATTAGTATTTTTTTCATTTTATGAAAATCTTAATGAGTAACGTATGCATTTTATTATTTATTTAATGTCGTGCATAAATATATTTTATTTTACATAGTATTTAATTTGGTGTGTAGAGTTTGGCTAACACACAGAAGACCAGATTAAAGGTTTTTGTAAAATATAAGTTTTTGGTTCATAGTTTTAGGGAATTGGGCAAACCATAGGTACGACTGTAGCACAATATTTTAGTATATCTATATTGATTACGGGGAATGATAATTGTTTTGACAATTGTTATGACTTATTGTGTTAGTACACTTTGTATGTATTAAACATCACCAAGTTAGGATAATTAATTTTATACTAATTATATAAATCTAATCAGAACACATAAAATGACAAATAGATAAAGAATTCTAATCGTCCTCAATGATTTATAGGGTATCAAGAATTATAGTCACAAGTTCAAGCCATTCAATGGTCACTTGAGGGTCAGGATCTCCAACAAAGGTAGAATGGTCAATATGTTAGAATTCTCGCATCACAACAGTCGCTCTAGACTCAGGTGCCCTATCTCCTCCTCTAGGGGCCTCAATTAATTGGCGCATCGAATTCATTATCTCTCGCAAGAAGTCTACCCTGTCTACTGGTTCCTATGGGGCATTGACATCCCCAACTTCAGGAACTGGCACATCCCCATGGCCCATACCACGATCTCGACCACGGCCTTGCCCTCGCCTTGGAGGCATAACTTTCATATAAAAGAAATTATAGAACATATTAACATAGTGCTCAATTTAACATTTTATTCCCAATGAATGTTCACATTAATCTTGTTAATACTTAACATTCAAAGATCACATAAACATATTCCACGTACTAATGAGCACCAACGAGAGTGACACGTCAACCTAGGTAACCCACTCAAATTCCCTGTTAGAAATTTCATCGGCCAAATGTATTTCTAAGTTGGCCTCCATGTCCATTAATCTAGATGCCTAAAGGAATGGCACGCCAATCCCAAGGTTCAACCTCCATGCCCACATAACACACAGTTTACATGCATTACATTTTATCATACTCTTATCATCAAAACACACTGGCACATGCATGTCAAGCACACGCAATTATCCTCACAAGGTGATGTAACCACTCCCAATAGCTCCTAGGTATTCAAACCTAGAGCTCTGATACCAATTTATCACGACCCAAAACCCAACAAGATTAACCAAGAGAAGAAGAAAGGAAAGTTTTATGAAAACTAATATATCCTCAACTTTTCAAGCCAAACACCCTCTTTTTGAACAAAAGAATTTGATGGCAATGATATATTTTTAGAAAGATGACCTCTGGGCATCAATTTGAACATACAAACTACCCAAAAAGGGTTTAAAAATGAAGGAGATATATCGATTTCAAAACGGAAAGAAAATTTAAAAACATAAAAAATTTGACCACACAGACAAACCACTTGATCGGTCTATCGCTATTTGTAGTTTCTCGCACTTGCAGAGGAGATACCAAGATGCTACAAAGACCGCTCGATCGGTCTGGTCTTGGAACACTCTTCTTTTTCAAGCCTTTTTGAAACTCCAACATTCAAAACTTGTTTTCATGCATTTGTGAACACTTGAGGTCTTTACAAAGCAACTTAGAACATGAGAAAGGTCTAAATCCAACCCACAAGGAATATAACTTGAGATATAAATCGGAAAGCCATCCAAAAACCCAAGTATTCAACTCTTAAACAAATAATAACTCAAGGATTATGTGCCAAACTCTCATTCATGCATACAAAAGATGAAACTTTGGTCTTAAGGCCTTACAATACAAGAGTTTTAAGTACAAAACCTTACACTATGAATTACATAATCCAAGATTCAAGAACTTCATTACATAATTACAAAACATTATAAAGCCTAATCTTCAAGATTCAAAACCCAACAACTCAAGGCCTCACAATTTTAAGCCAATGGACCTTCTCCAATACTTGAAAACATTTTGAATCCAATAACGTGAGCCAAAACTCAATAAGTGTACTCTAACCAAGATAAATGCATGATATGTAATCATCAATTTTATGAATAAGTCAACCATAACATAAGTTTTAAACCGATTTTCTTCCAAAACTATAAGAATTCATATAATTCACATATGCTTAACGGTTTGAAAACAATAAAACTAATTTGGTTTTCCAACAACCTTCCACATCCACAAATGATTTAATCATGTACCGACATTGCCACATAAGTACTCGACAACAATTATAGATTCTCGTCCTGTTGACCTAGGTACGGGCTACATAAAGATTTTCTAGGCAATCATAAGTTCTATAATTTGCCACAACAAAAAACATCCAAAATGGACAACCACTTCATTTACTAGGGCTGACCCAAAAGAACGAAGCATCCATCTTGCGCAAGTTTTTGAATTTTCACCGTGGGGTAATATAAGCCCAAATTAATCACATTGTTCCGGTACATTGACTAAACCATTTTAAAATCAATTACACCATCATGTGTACAATCTAAACTCCATGGATTCAAGTAATAAACATTTACACAATCTATACAATTTCAAAGCATCATTTGAAATCAACATTTCAATTCTCAAGGTTATCTCAATCAACAAAACCTACACCATTTTAATGCTTTACAAACAAAAATTAGGTTTAAAGCATAAACATCATCTCTTATGGAATTTTAATCAAGTAAAAATGCATTCAACTACATAATTCATACACTTAAATGATGATAGTCTAGAATCCTATCATTTTGAGTTAAAACTCGATGACTTAAGCACCCGTGGGAATCTCAAAATTGACAAAACCACTTTTTGTTCGGTTATGTGTGATCCCCTTGACTAGTATGTGAACTCTCCTTCTTGCGGTCTTGCGAAAATTCAAGTGTAAATGCTCCAAAAATGGAGGAGAAGAGTGAGTGAGAAGCTTGGTCTTCAATGAAGGTGGTGTGTGTGTGTGTGTGTGAGAGAGAGAGAGAGAGAGAGGTAGTTAGAGAGGAGGAGTGGAGGAACTTTGCTCAAGAAGCTTGGGCACAAAGTGCAATGGTTGTATACTAAATACCATGATTTTGGTTTTAGTATTTAATTTTATTAGAATTTTAATTAGTAATGTACGTGTTTCATTATTTATTTAATGTGGTGCATGAATATCTTTTTTCTACATAGTATTTAATATGGTGTGCAGAGTTCGGCTTACACATATATGACCAGATTATTGATTTTTGTAGAATATAAGTTTTGGATTCACAGTCTTAGATGAAACTGGATAAACCATCGGTACGATTGTAGCACAATATTTAGTAGATCTATCTTGATTACAGGAAATGGTAATTGTGTTGACAATTGTTCTGGCTCATTGTGCTAGTGCACATTGTGTATATTGAGCAGACCCAAGTTAGGATAATTAATTTTGTACTGACTTTATAAATTAATTGACACCCCATGGTTATTATAAGTGATTATGATTTTAATCCCAAAATAATTATTATTTGCATATATTTAATATTCGTTATTTTGATTTATTAGAGGGTGCAATCTTGTATGAGTTTATAATCTCAGTAAGTTGGATAACGGTATTAATTATATGGTGAATATTAATTATTGACGGAATCTTGTCCTGAAAAATCGAAATTGATGATACCCCTTAAGAAAGCATTTAAGTTTTGACCGAGCCAAACCCTGCAGGTGGAATTTATAATCTAGCAGTTAAATAAGTTAAGTAGAAGGGCTTAAGAAATTTTTGAAGAAGCCAATTAAATGTAATTGTTAGTAATTTAATTTAATCGGTAGGTATCTATAATCTTAATGTGTGGAGAATAAATAAGCATTTAATAACGAGAGCTAGAATACTTCTGTTTTGAAAATAAAGCTGAGAGTGCTTTTATAATTGTTTAGTAGAATGAATTATAATTTATATTTTTTATAAAATTACTTCTGAGTTGAGGTAGGATTTCATAATTACATTAAAAGCTCACGTCTTATTTACTCCATAGGCCCTTGCTATAGCCTATTTAAATACGGTTATAAACCCTGGCATTGTTACTCCCTGACCCTTCATATGGCAACGATATTGTCTGCTTTGAGCAAAAATCCCTCACGATTTTGTTCATCCCAGGGGATCACCCATCCTTGCATTGCTCCACCCAAGCACGCTTAACTGCGGTGTTCTGCTAGGGTCTCCACACTTGAAAAAGGCCTCGTTGAATGTAAAGGTTCAAAGTTTTTCTTTTATAGCCCAAGAACTCCCGCTCCCTTTTTGATGTGGGATACTAGGATATCACAATCCACCCCCTTACGGCTGCACGTCCCCGTGTAGTAGCCTGCCAGCTCCGGTAGCCTGCCAATTCTTATCAACCCGCCCACATGTGACGTGAGACGGCAGAGGCCCACACTCGAAGGTGAGGAGAGTTAGCTCTGATGCCATTTGTAACACATCGACCCTTCACATGGCAACGATATTGTCCGCTTTGGGTAAAAGTCCTCACGATTTTGTTCTTCCGAGGGGTCACCCATCCTAACATTGCTCCCATCCAAGCACGCTTAACTGCGGAGTTCTGCTAGGGTCTCTACCACTTGGGAAAAGGACTCGTTGAATGTAAGGGTCCAACACTTTTTTTATAGCCCAGAAATTCCCTATCCCTTTACGATGTGGGATACCATGATATCAAAGACACCATATGTCATATTATTTAGTTAGTGATTAGGTGGCTAGGGTTTCTACGTGCTCTGAAAACCTAAGCCTTATTAAGACAGGTTTTGAAGAACACGAAGAACGTAATCCACACCACGTTCAAGTTCTAGCATTCGGAAATACAGTAGAAGGCTTGTGTTGAAAATTTGACTAGAAGTCCAAAAAATCGCGGGAGATTGTTAACTAAAAGCTGTTGCAGCAGCAGAAATCATCCAACTAAATTTCGGAAGGTATAATCCTAAAGCTAACTTTAGAAGTATTATTATTCGATATCAAAAGCCAGTTTCGGCATTTGTTCTTCCAAATGTTTTTTTTAACTAAAATTATGAATATAATTTTAGGAACTTGGTAGTTTACCCCAATACAAAACCCCAAGCCACTGCCCATGCATGGCTAAAGCCTCTTCATGCATTCATGATGTATTTTTAACTCACATGCATGCGTTTATAATATTGAAATTAATATTTTTAAATTGATATCAATTCAAAACTATTTTCTAAAAAATTATCTAATTTTAAAATTATTCCCGAATTAAAAATTCACGAGTCTCTGCGCACACCGACATATTTATCCAATAAATATATCATTTTATTTATTATAAAAAAATAGAAATCAAGTCTCACAACCTTCTCCCCTTAAGGAATTTTGTCCTCAAAATTGGCTACGTAATCTAAGACAAAAACAGATTCGGATACTTGGAACAAACTTCAAACTCCTGTTCTCACATGGACTCTTCGGCACTGTGATGAAGCTACAATACCATGACATAAGAAATGGTCCTCCCACGAAAAACCTGCTCCTTCACATCAAGAATTTTCACTGGCCACTCTTCGTAAGAGATATCGTCCTCAACTCACAACTCGGCCCAATCTAGAACATGTGACGGGCTTATCTCATAATTTTGAAGCATCAAAATATCGAATACAATGTACAGTGACAATAATTGAGGAGGCAAGGTAAGACGGTACGCCACCTCTCCAATGCTCTCACGGATCTCAAACGGTCCAATGAAGCGCGGCGATAATTTCCTGCTACGAACAAACCTCATCATGCATCGACGTGTCACGACCTTTGGGAAAACATGGTCCCCCACTTCCAACATCAAGGACCTCCTCCTTTGGTCTGTATAACTTTTTTGACGTTTTTAGGTCATCATTAAACGTTGACGAATCGCGACGATCTTCTCTGTTGTTTCTCGTATCAAAGTCGGGTCCAAACACGGCCATTTCCCCCACATCAATCCAACACGATCTATAAGGTCTACCATATAATGCCTCAAAAGGCTCCATCTCGATACTCCATTGATAACTGTTGTTGTATGCAAACTCTGCCAAAGGTAGATGGTCCTCTTAAGATTCACAAAATCTAACATGCAAGCCCATAACATGTCTTCCAAAATTTGAATAGTATGTTTGGATTGCTTCTGGGGATGAAAAGCGGTGATAAAAAGTAAGCTCGTCCCTAATGCTAACTGAAGACTCTGCAAAAAATGTGATGTAAAACGTGGGACTCGGTAAAAAATAATGGATACTGGCACATCGTGAAGTCGAATAATCTCACTAACGTACAATTTGCTTAGCATGTCCACAGAATTCGTCATACACATAGGAATGAAAAGTGCAGATTCGTCAATCTGTCGACTACACTCAAATGGTATCATGTCCCTTCGGCGATCTTGAAAGTCTAGAAACGAAGTCCATCATGACATTCTTCCACTTCCACTCTACACTAGTAATGGCTTAGCAACCCTATTGGCCTCTGGTGTTCTACCTTTACTTGCTGGAAAGTAAGGCATCGATAAATAAAAAGAGTGACGTCCTTCTTCATTCTTGTCTACCAAAACTGACGGTGCAAGTCATGATACATTTTAGTGCCTCTTAGATGCACTGCGAGACGAGAATGGTGCAACTCACGAAGCACGTCCTCACGACACGACTCTGGCACAAATATTCTCCCAACAAACCTCAAACTCTGGTTAGGATGTAAAACCCACCCCTTAGTGTCTTCACTGCTTATAACATGATCTCGTATCATATGAGTTTCTTGATCTTGTTACTGGGCATCGATAACACGAGTGATAAGTGTAGGTTATAAAACTATCGAAAACAAAGTCGCACTCTCATCGGTCTCATCGAGTTACAAGTCGAACTCGCCAATCTCCCCTAGCATATTCCTCTCTCGCATGACAAGGTGAGCTAAGGAACTAAGAGATCTCCTACTAAGAGCATCAGCTACGACATTGGCCTTTCCCCGATGATACTAAAGATTGAAATCATAATCCTCCATGTGCTCCATCCATCTTCGCAGGCGTAGATTTAGGTCCTTTTGGTAAAATAAGTGCTTTAAACTCTTATGGTACGAGAACACTTCAAAGTGTTCACCGTAAAGATATTGTCACTATGCCTTCAAGGCAAAAATCACAGCTGCTAGCTCTAAGTCGTAGGCAACAACCTTGGCTTGTTGCATTAAAATACACACTAAGCTGTCATGTGAAGCATCACAGTAAATGGTGTAACCCTACCCTCGCTTTGGTATAATCAACATAGGTGCGCTGGTTAATCTTTTCTTTAATTCCTGGAATGTAAACTCACAAGATTTGTTCCACACAAACTTAACCCCTTTACGCGTAAGACGAGTAATCAGCGCGACAAGTCAAGAAAAGTCTTCCATAAATCATCGGTAGTAGCATGCGAATTTCAAATACACTCTTTGGTTATTTTCAACTCATTACAGCACCGATCTTTAAAGAATCCCCTACTACTCCATCTCCCAAAATCACATGCCCAAGAAACTTCACCTCGAATAACCAGAACTCGCATTTCTCAAATTTTGTATACAACTAGTATTCCCGTAAAAGCTGTAACACAATACACAGGTGTTCCTCGTGTGCCTCCCTCGATGGTGAGTAGATAAGAATATCATCCATGAACACAACCACATATCTGTCTAAGTACGGATAGAAAATGCTATTCATTAGGTTCATAAACGTCGCATGAGCGTTTGTCAAACCAAAAGGTATGACCAAAAATTCATAGTGACCATAACGTGTATGAACAATAGTCTTTACGATGTCTTCCACCTTGATTGTCAATTGATGATAACCTAATCTCAATTGGATCTTTGTAAAGCAGCTCAAACCTTTCAACTGATCGAACAAATCGTCAATTCTAGGCATATGATACTTGTTCCTCACATTTACCTTATTCAATCTCCGGTAATCAATACACAACCTCAAGGATAGGTCCTTCTTTTTGGTGAATAAAGTCGAAGTTCCCTACGGCGATGTACTCGGGCGTAAAAACCCTTTATCAAGTAATTCCTGAAGTTATACCTTTAACTTTTGCAACTCTGTCGGTGCAAAATGGTAAGGCAACATCGAGATGGGAGCGGTTCCCTGGATAAGATTGATAAAAAATTCTATCTCTTAACGTGGAGGCAACTCGAATAGATTATCGGGAAAGACATCAAGGTAATCACAAACGATAGGACGAAGTTCCCCTTGAACAACAATGGTCTCATTCACCAAAAGAGCACAGAAAAGAAAGCTAAGACTTTACTAGTTTCTCACATCACAGGGTACGTGCACCTAACCATCGTCCCGATCACCCCCAAAACAAAAATGTTCACCTCCAGGTGTATAAATCGATACCCTTCGTCAATCACAATCGATATAGGCACGATAAGTGTCAGCTAATCCATCTTTAGAATGATATCAAAAGTGGTCATATCGAGAATGATAAAGTCAAATTCTAAACGATGACCGACGATCTCTAGCTCACAGGATTTACAAACCCGCTTTAACGCAATGTTCCCACAAACTGAAGTCTCTATATATAGGGTACTACCCATCGTGCCTATCTCTAGCCCCAATGCAAATGCAAAAGAAAATGAGATGAATGAATACGATACTCCCGTGTCGATCAGAACACTGGCTCATGAATGGTACACTAGAAAAGTACCTCTAATGACTAATGTACTAGCTGAAGCATCAGACACAACCGGTGCCTTAGAAGAACAAGGATCAGAAAGAGCAAACCCTCATCCCTGTGGTCCCCTTGTTTTCCCACCACAGTCCTCTGCCAGTGGCTATCGTACGGACTGAACCAAAGTAGCCTCCTCTGTAGTTTTAGAAGTCTTAGTTACTGGGTGTCACTGTGGCTGCCTAAAGGTCTGCCATCCCTACGCGTGATGGACTAACGATGCACCCGCTATGCTTTGTGCTTTCCCTCTCTAAGGGTAATTTCGACGAATGTGCTGTTAGGGATGTATACTAAAAAGTCAAGCTTTCTAGTTTTTTTTATACTTGATCCCTGGCATATTAATGAGAAACATTTGAGATATTTTTGCATTCGTGGTTTCATATTTATATTAGTGATGAATGAATGCATAATCCGTATATTCTGTCTAGTATTTGACTCGGTGCATGCTGTACGGAAGATCGAGTCACAGGTTCTGACAAATTATACAGGTAGGCTTACAATCGCAATGGACCCGAATATTCCATTAGTACGATTGTAGTACATCGTTATAGTAGCTGGTCTTGGTTAGGTCGAACGGGTCGAATTCAGGTTTAGGGAATTCGATGTTCGAGCTCGATGTGTTAGTACACTTGGAGTGTATTGAGCGGGATGAACGGGATGATCAATTCTATACTGACTATATGAA